>VCJN01000792.1:0-36101 GCA_006384855.1 Tetraselmis striata
CAGCGGCAGAAGACCAAGACGCCGCGCGGGCTTAGCGGCCGCTCGTGAGGGCGGCGGCCGGTCGCGAGTGTGTAGCGCGCGGCGGCCGATGTAACTCTTTGATCTATTATGGGTGGCTGGGACGTGTCAGCCGGGTGGGCTTGGAGCTGCATGTCGTCACCGCAATGGGGGCAACACCAGCGCCCTGGGGGCGGCCCCAACACTACCTATGGTCGCGTAGGTCGGACGGCTCTCAAGGTGTTTGACACCACCGAATCCGCGCATGGCGTTGTGTTCGGCTGCCCCAACCATCATGACTCCGCTGGGGCTCTCTCGCTGTAGTTTCGGTACACATTCGGGTTGGCCAGCATGACGCTCCGTGACCCCCTCCTCCGTCCCGAAAATAGTCCAGGAACACAGTCTATCGAAATGCATCGTCTCCTGCGGGAGGTTTCAGCTCTCCGACAGGTCGTCACTTGAGCGGTGTGCTGGTGCCAGAGGGTCGACGCAGCGCCACGTGCCTTTGAAACAACACATCCCCCAGGGCGTACAGATCATCGGAGAGGCTCCACACCACGGTTTGAGTTCGAATATAAAGTTATTGTTGTTAATCCCTCACACTGATGGGGAAACGATGCTGTGTTTATCTGGAAACATATCAAGCGACCCGTGGTTTCGGTGGTGCGAAATCGTTCATAATCTTGTGCTCTCGATTACCCACTGAAGGCGTGCAATACATGCACAAGCTCGCATACCGAAACTGAGATTTCTCACTACCTTGCACCTGGGCCAGCCGTCTTACGGCCCGGCTGCATGAACCCGCATACGATCGACTTGCGCCCGTAGCATGGAGCCGGTCCTCTGAAGGCCAGGCGTGCATAAAATGCAGCAATCCGTTCTTTGAGTTGGTCCAATGCCAAAGACTGCGCGTCGATGCTGGTCAAAGCGGAAAGGAACTTGGTTGAAGGGGGGTTAGGGTTTTGGGTTTTAGGGTCCGCCACATTGTTGCCGCTTGTGATGAAGCCTTCATCGGTCGGGCGCATGACGGACATCGTCCCCGGGTTCCTTCGCATGGGCTCTGCCAACAACACCCCCACCCGCCCGCCCCGCCCCGCCCGCCCGCCCCCAGTTTCTTTGACCCACAACTCGAGTCCGTGCTTGGCCGAGGCAGCTTCAACGCCGCTGCTTCCACCCAAGATCCGTACAACGCGGTGATTGCAGGAAACAATAAAATAATGGCGAAATCGGTCGTCTATTCTTGGTCTTCGAGGCATAACGGAGCAAAGGGAAGGGGGCAGGAAGAGGGGGGGCGTCGCATGCCCGCAGGTCGCCCGAGATTCGCCTGCTTGGTGTGAGGTGTAAAGCGGCAACTATTCTACATTTCCGGCGACCCGCACTGGCCACCGCGCGACTCTCATGTCACGGAGGGCAAGGGGAGCGGAGCGTGCTCGCGGCACTCCGCCCCACCGCGGGACGACGCCTCACTTGGTGGGGAACCTGGCGACCAGGTCGCGCAGCACCGGGAGCGTCATGTAGCTGATGACGGCCGGGTTCTTCATGCAGAACTCCTGCCACTCCTCGGGGTGGATCTTGTTGTCCCGGGCGAGGTCGACCTCGTGGAACGTCTGGCCGGCGGCGGTCACCACAGGATGCAGAGCAACGGCACGCCTCAGGCAGCGTCACCACCCAGTCGTGTTCACGCCATCACACGCACTATTCAACCAGGTTTGCGGGACGCCAACAATGAGCTGCTTCGCGGGCACACGTCGCAGATTGTCTAGTACGTATAACACGTATTGTGTTATGATATATGGCGAGTGGCTTTCAACACGTCTTCCCTCTTTGTGACAAGACTTTGGGGGAAGGGGGGGGGGGGGGTCAACAACAGTCATTGCGCGAGGAGTACGTGCACGGCAAACGGAAGAGAATGCGCCCGATTCTCTCTCACACAGTCACAGACAGATCGTGACTGCACACCACAAACACGCACGGGGCGCCACCTGTTCGATCACCGAGTCGAGCTCTTCGTCTGAAAACTGGAGCTCCGAGTTCTCGCGCATCAGCGCAAACAGAAAGTCCTTCAGCTCGTCCTTGCTGATGTAGCCCGAGCCGTCCGAGTCGTAGATCGAAAACGCAACTGCGCGCCGCCCAGAGGGGTGTGGTTAGCAAGCACCAGGAGGTGGGGAGGGGAGGGGGGGTCGCGGCGTGCAGGCCGGGGGGGGGGGGGGGGGGGGCCTACATTTGATCTTGTCCTCGGTGTCTGCCTTGGGGTGGAAGACGGACAGCCCACGGCAAAACTCCCCAAACTCGATCACTCCTGCGGGGCGCCCACAACCGGCCGTCGATCAGCGCCAGCGGGAAGGCGGCTGAGGAGCCTGGGGCCAGCATCGGGCAGTGCATCGGGCGGCCTCCTGCGACGCAACACTGGCGCGGTATGCAGCCACAGCGCACAGCGCGGAGCCTCACCGTTCTTCTTGGCATCAAAGATGTCGAATATCTGAGAGATTCGGGCAGTCGCTGTCGGTCAGTGTGGCGGCCGGCCCCGCTCCGCGCCGTCGCTTGGGTTGAATGAGTTAAGCGCGCCGTACACACGCTTTGGGTTCGCGCATGTGTACCCTACTCCCCCCCCCCCCCCCCCTTACCCTTCCCAGGCAAAGAGGGCGAAACCCATAAACTGGTCAAAACACATCGGATACCCCAAAACAGGTCATTGTTTTGTGGCGACCCGCACCCAAATGAATGGTATGGTGTGTCCCAACCATGAAACAGTTCTCTGGCATCAACCTTTTTAAGGTCAGTTGGCATCTTCTAAGAAAGCAGTTGGCGTCGATGCCATGCTAGCGGGGAGGCTGGGGGAGGGACAAAGGTTGGGGGAGGGAAGGGGGGGCACAGAAGCGCGTCACCGGGTACCGCAATCGTACCCGATCGTGGAAGAGGTTGCCAGTGTGGGTGCCGTGGAAGAGAGCCAAGATGAACTCCTCCTTGTGGATGAGGCCGTCCTGCGAGCGGCGAGGAATGTGGCACAGACAGTTTGGCGTGAGAGCTCCCAGACGCACACCGACGCATGACGAACCGGAGGGGCCCCCCCTGCAGGTGCGATGTCGCGACAGCGGCGGTCCTCAGGCGTGCTGCGAAACCCCGTAGCATGGGACTGCCCATTCCAACGGTGCTGCCGTGCTGGCATGACGCAATTCTCATTTCCCCCAGTGGCATTGCCCCGCCAGCACAGCAGCCAGGGATGGGGGAAGGGGGGGGGGGGGGGGGGGGGGGGGGGGGGGGATGTGGTCAAGCAGGAGGGGCAAGGTGCGAGTGCCAAGTGGAGAACAACAATCCTCACGGACCCCCCTCTCACCTGCACCACCGAGTTGCTCACTTGGCTGAACAGCCCCTGCAGCGCTTGCAGCTCCGCTATCGTGACTGCGGGCGCACAACACCGGGCGCGGCGGCGTCCGCAGGGTCAGTATGGCCGCCATGCCGCCGCACACCCGCACAGCTGCCTAAACGAGCCAGGCGCGTTGACGCGCGCGCGCCCACAGGGCGCGGGCGCCTCACAGTTGGTGTCCTGCGCCAGCTCCTCCACGCTGTCAACGGCATACTTCGCAGCTGGCTCGGAAAGTTTCGCGGGCGCCGGTGGTGGCTTGGACTGAAAGCAGCCCATCTACGTGCCCTGTCTACGACGCGCGCGCGACCGCTGCGCTGCGCTCCGACCGTTTCCTCTGCACAGTGGTGGCGGCCAGCGAGAGTGGACGATTTGGCGCCAGCGAGTCAAGCACCGCACGGGTGAGTGCGCGCAGGTGAAGCGCTGCCGGTTGCGCCCCGTTTGTGTTGCTGTGTGATAATCAGCACTGCCCCTGGCTCGCTCTGCTTGTGTGTTTGGGTTGCACAAGCCTCGCCTGTTCGCATGTACGCCTGCCCCTGCTAACGAACGCGGTCATCAGCAGGAACAATGACAACGCGCCGTTTCACGCACCTCAAGTTGATCCCTGCCGGCCCTGCTGACTTGCACTCGCGCTGCTCGCAAGCCGCAAACCGTCGTCGATCATCTAGCGACTATAAATATAAAGTGAGTTCTGCTTTTAAAATGTAGGCTTTTTCCTTCCCCACAACTTCCCGTGCATTATCTGGACGCTCTACCTATAACAGAACAGGCAAACACATAATATATTATAACTTCAGGGTAACGAAACACATAATAATATATCATCTGCGATAGACCCCAGTATCACTCTACCCGTACCCGTACCCTGCAGTCGTCGATAGGTCGGTGGTAACCGAAGCGGCAGTCTCGCTGCTAATTGTCGCCACCAGTTCGGTTTTGGCGTTAAGGGTGGCGTGGAACTAGTTCAATCCTTGTGCGATCTCTCCTAGACTCGGATCCATCCCTTGTCTCGGTGCAGCTTGCTTGGCGCCGAGAACGAGTTCAATTCTTTCTACCGTTCCGAAATGTTCCTCACACTGCTTGAGGGCCATGCATGTTTGGCAGCCTCTATTGCGTTCGGCGATCATGCTTTCTATGGTCAAGAGTCCAATATGTACGTTTTCGACGGCTCCCAACCCGACCCCTCTGTCCGGATTCCAAAGCCGTTGAGGGGTCCGCCAGGGTTGCGTCCTCGGTTCCACCCCGTTCGCCGCCGTCGCTGCCCGAGTGTATGCTCGCATCGCAGCGGCTGCCCCCAGTCACTCAGGGTTGGCAGCCTTCTTTGACGACGCCAACCTGGTCGGCACTGGTGACGGACTTGCGCTTGCTACGTGGATGGCCCCGTCCGCTTTTGCCGCCGTTGGGTTAAGCGTCACCATTCGCAAACGACAAGCGTATTGTGAGCTTGGCTCTTCGTCCCCTTTGGGCGCTCTTACTTTTGGGCATTTGTTGCATGGTGTTGCAGCCTCCTCGTCCGGAATAAAGGTGCGTGGTGCCCCAGTGGGCTCGGCCACTTTCGCCCGGGACCTATTGGACAAAACGGTCGAAAAGTTTCACTAATTTGGCTCCCGGCTTATCGGTTTGGCCGACCACTTCCACTCCCACACTGCTACTCGTTTGCTGAAAGTTTGCGGCCGTCGTTTCGGCCACCACCTCCGCTCCACGCCTCGGGGCTTGGGTCGCTCTGAAGGGTATGGCGACACTGTGACGTCCTTCCTTGAAGATGCAGACGCCGCCGCGTTTTCAACGCTCGCCGGCATTTGGGCGGGTGTTAGCCCCGACCTCTTGGATACGCCCTCCATGCGCACGCAGCTGTCCCTCCCGGTCCAATTTGGGGGCCTCGGCCTCGGCGATACTGCGGTTATCGCAGATGCCTCCCACATCTATCGGCGCTGCCGCCCTTGTGGTTCGCCAAGCTGTGACTTTCCTCCGTGCTCAGCAACACGTCGCCATGAGCGACGCCGGCGCTTTCCTTTCCGAGCCGTCAGGCGTATCCAACCCTCATAGCTAGCCTTTACCCGCTTGTTGGGGCGTCCTCGATTCACTAGGCTTTGGCCACCCCAGCGTTATTGACGCCCGATGCCGGCGCCAACGTGTTGGCGCCGATGTGGGTTGTCGAGCTTCGCGTTGCTCATACCCGTGTCGTTGACGAATGTGGAGACGCGGTGCTCGAGGATCTAGCGGAGGCCTCTGCCCTAAAGCTACTCCTCTCCGAGCGCTCTCACGTTGCCCGTGCCGGCTGCTCGGCCGCTGAGGCTAAGCCGGCGTCTTCGATGCGCTCGGCGGCCGACCTTCAAGCTATCCCGCATTACTCGGACTTCCCCTTGCACTCCATGCGGAAAGTCCAGGAAACCCTGAGCCACCGCATCCACATGGTCCGCTTCGCAAAGCTTGTTGCACGTATGCCTACAAGCGGCCCTGACAGTATCCGCTTCCGGGGCCGCCTCTTACGCGCAGCGACAGCGTTTCTGGTGACCGATCCTCCAGTGAGGGTCGCCTTGGTGAAGTCCGTGAGCGTTCCCCTGAGTACTACGATTCCATGTTCCGCGTTGCCGCTTGCCGCCCATTTGGCCTTCCGGCGGCTCTTGTCCTCTCCCTTGGCGAGCCATGCCCTTGTGAGTTTTGCTCCTTCTCAGTACAAGGCATGCTGGCCCGTTTTGAGGATGCTGGCGCTGAAGTCACTCCTTCATCTTGGGCCGTCGCATACGATGATCACGTGGCACGTTGCTCCGGGGGCGACTCCAATCACGCCGCACACGAGTGGGCGGCACATGGCCTTTTCGACGTTTGCTACGACGTGAAGTCCGCCCTGGGCGTGGGTGTCCATATCCTCACGGACCCGTCGGTGCTTATTTCTCTTCCGAAGGGCAGCGACGGCCGGCTTGCCGATGTTGGGATTTTTGGGTATGGTGGTAGTATCGGCGGGAACACGGTTGCTGTCGATACCACCATTGCCCCTACCCTCGGCGTGTCAAGCTCGGATCCAACGATTGCATTGCGGGCTGCAGAGTGCCACAAAATCCAATAGTATGACGAAGGTGTCCGAAACGCCGCCGGCATGCTTCGCTTTGTTCCTTTCGCCGTCTCCGAGGTCGGGTCGCTGGCTCCGCACACTGAGGCCTTCTTGGTGGAGCTCGCGAAAGCTAGCCACACACACTGGCCAGAAAAAAAATTCGGTTAGCTCTTGTCTGCGTGGCGCCGCCGTTTCTCCTTGCTCATCAACATGGCACATGCGGACAACGTTCTGGCGGGGTCGCGGCCGTGCGCGCGGCACGTGATGGTGCTCCTGCGCCTGCGTCGCGTCGCTCGTCGGCATGTGTTGCTATGACCCGGGTCATTGGCTGCAAGCGTACTCGCCGCGGCTGATGGCCTACCCCGAGGCGGTGGTCCCCATTGGTTTAATGTTCCCCAATAACGCATTAAGCGCACGACAGACGGCGCTACGGTATTTATGTAGAAAGGAGAATACTTGTAATCCTCATTGCGAGCTCGTTATTGTCTTTGGCAGCAACGTAAGGATTATGTAGTGAACCTAGGGTCATGTGACCCCAAAAGAGAACGCTGCTAAACCACAAAGCTACATGCAGTGCTTGACTCTCGGTGAGAATTGACGAAATGCAATACATTTGGAGATGCGGTGGATTTTTAGGGATGATGTGGATATGATGTATGTATGATGCGTCATGCGGGATGGAGGAAGGGTTTGTAAAGCCCATGTTCGAAAAGCCGCTAGATCAGCTATAGTCGTAGATTCGCCGCTATTCTAGAAAAAAAACGCCGCTAGATCGTAAAATCAATCTAGGACGTCTCCGACGACCTCCGGACGACCTAGATCAGCGCAAATCTAAGACAAAACGAGGAAAAAATCTAGGAAGTCCTAGATTGGCATCGAGAGCGTTTCGGGTCCATCTTGTACGTATCAGGTGCTTCTTCCCGGCTTCGTCGTATTGCTTTCGCTCAGCGCAGATGTTCATTAGGTCCGCGAGAGTATAGCCGAAAGCGTCCTCGCTCTAGGGTTGCTCTGGGTGAACGTACGTGGATATGGATGTTGGTCACATGGCCGCGGAACGGTGCCTGTCGCACGTTCTCAACGATGCGGCCCATGCTGCACAAAGCACCGAGTGGTATGGTCATGCATGCAGGCCTCACAGCTTTGCCTTAGGGAGTGCCTAGAATTAGCTTGGCGTACGTGACCATGATGGAGGATGCTTGGGGACGAGCAGCTACGGTGTTGTCTGGCGGATGTGCGAGTGTGCGTCATGTAGGCTGCTGCTTTTAAAAAGTCCGGCGCCGCGCTTGGACGCCTACTCGCGCTCCGCTATTATATACCGCACGCCGGGTTGCTGCGTATCCATAGCGTAATATCCCGTATGGCGACCGTATTTAGCGTTTTATCAAATGAGGAACACAGTTAACACACATTTGCTACGTACATGGTCGTAATTCGTCCGTAGCTACCCCTCAACTGGGATTGGGTCGTGTAATCTGGCGTAATAAGCATTTATATCGACGGTACGCCTATGCACAAAGCCCAAGCAGTGAGACAAGCGACCGACTACGTCGGGGCTGCCAACGGCTTATTGTAGTGCCGCTAGGGACACGGCACAACAAAGTTGTCGGCTTCTCCCAGCTACCGAACCCAAACCCATGCACTCAACTAGCACCCAACCGTCGCCGGCAGCACCCGAAGGCATGTACTGCGACTCGACTTCGGGTGTTGAGGTTTAAACCCCCCCAACGGGGACCCCTCAGTCAGCTCCAATTCCTTGCCGTGCGCATCGCTACCCGAAAACGTCCCACCTACAAAGCCAGGGCAAAAAACGGAGAACGACCTCGGGCGCACGAGTAGGGAAAACCACACTACCGAGGGGATGTCTGTCGCTGCCTGATGTTGTAACGCATGTGCGCGGCACGACGACTCACTACCGGGTGGATGAACCTCGGTGCGGACTTGTTCAGCCTCAGTGACCCTTGCGCGCACAAGTACGTGAAGCCTCTGCCGAAGGCAGCGAGCTGGAAGATGGCAGACGAGCTGCTGGTGGCTCTCCTAAGTGGCTCCCCGGCCGGGAGCGCAGGGCACGTGGGCGATGGGGCAGCCCGTACCAAAACCCGATGGTAACCGCTTGAGACCACTGAGACCATACGGGTCGCACTTGGACAGCTATAGTCCGTTAGGAAACCCCATAACACGTTTAGATCAATATCGGCCCGGCGTGTATGTCCCGGGTTTACTCGGTTGATGCATTAGCCCTTCGGGGTTCGAATGAGGCAATGGTCTACTGGCTATGCCAGACCTACGACTGCAGTTGGCGCACGAGGTCAAGTGCTGGGGCGGCTTCGGCCGATGTCCCGGGGCGAGCTTTTACTTTTACGGGGCTACTGTATAATACGCACTGACGGATGCACGGGTACATACATATCGACTACGGGTAGTCGCGACCGCGCGCACCCGCCGTCGTCGTCGCGTCGAGCCGCGCCGCTGTTTTATGTCCGCCCCCGGGACAGGTCCGGACCGCCGCTGTTATCGATGCGCCCGCTGGCCTGAGCGACTACTGCCCCCGTTCCTCCCGCTCCGCCGCCGTCAGGAAGCACACACATAGTCAGCACTGCCTACCGGGTACGTGATACTCGAGGCTCGGAGCAACGATCGCTAAACCCGCGTACCTCACTATTCAACTGACCCCAGCGCGCATTATTATGGCGGCGGCCGAGGAGCCGTCGGGAGCTGCGGTTGGGCATGTATGGCCTTCACCCCCGGCCTGCGAGCTGCTGTAGCTGAAACCGGAGTCGAGGCAGCAATCATATCCACACCTAGCCTCTGCCTTCTCCACCTTCTGCACTGCCGTGGGGGTGACGTGCGGGTGGACACATGCCGCTGATGGATGTGTGAGCGGTCAAGGGTTGTCCTGGGGAAAGGGCCGGGGGGGGGGGGGGGGGGGGGGGGGGGGGCATAAAGATTATTTACTGGCGGCACTGACCTGCTTTGTGTGTGTGTGTGTGTGTGTGTGTGTCCTAGACGGTGCTTCCCGGGGACATCGCGCTTAGGCTTCCGGAGACCGGGAAGGTGCGGATCGGCGCGGGGCTGCAGCATGACGGCGAGTGCCTGTCCTCCACCAAGGCGGGCCTCCTGCAGCAGACGCAGGACGGGAAGCTCTGGATACAGGGGAAGCAGAAGAGGTCACCCCCCGCCCCCCCTCCCTTGGGTGTACAAGCAGCATGCAGACATCATGTACTGCCTTGCGTGGCAATGAGTCAAGAAAAGTACACCGCCCCGGGGGGGGGGGGGGGGGGGGGGGGGGGGCGTGAGGCATAGCTGGTGTCCGGCTCTGCGGGGGGCATGGTGGGCTTGTCGTGGAAACGGGGGAGGGGTGGGCGGCTGGTGCATGCGCACGTGCCTGGATAAGGCGGGCGGTGGGGGCGCACGGGGCGGGCTGCGCGCTCGCCGGGAACGCGATTCACGCGAGCGGTGCTCTGCGGGCTGATTGAGCTGCGGGGCTGCCCTACCCGCGCCACGACAGGTACAACCCTTGCAAGAACGACCTGGTGATCGGCGTCATCACAGACAGGTTTGGCGAGGTAGGGAGCGTGCGCCTCGACGACACCTGGATGACCCACGTGCCACTGCGTGACCAATCGCAACGTGACCCGCGCGTGTGGGATGTATTTATGTTCCCCCTGATGTATGTGCACGTACGTGTTTCTGTGTGTCACGTTCGGAAAGCCGCCCTCACAGCTGCACTGCCATCGCCTCGCAGAACTTCACGGTGGACCTCGGCGGCCCCTTCCCCGCGCTCCTACCGATGCTGTCCTTCGAGGGCGCCACCCGCCGGAACCGGCCCAACCTGCAGGTGCGCCCCCCCCCCCCCCCCCCCCCCCCCCCCCCACACACACACACCACCACCACCACACACACACCACCCCCTTTCTGCCACACCCCCTCCGTGCCGCATGCTCCACGCCACCCCCCGCGCGATGCTCATAGAACCGATGCTCGTGTAGGAGTATGCTGCGGCATGGTTTGGCAGTGGCCGGGGAGGAGGGCGGAGGGCGGGGAAGGGCAGTAGCATGGCAAGTTTACTGTGCGCATGTCAGCCATGTTCAGTTTGATGACGGATTCCGGCGCCGCCTCCAGCACCGGCGGTATTGCTTGGAAACGCGCGCACATGTGTGTCGTAGATTGTGGAAGCGGGTGGATGTCGTCATGTCGCGTCCGGATGGTAGATTTGATGTCAAGGATGGCGGACCATGGCAACAACCCTAGACAGGGGGGGGGACCCCTCCTGGAGCTGCCACGTGGCGTTTCAAGGGCGCCACGTGCAGCCAGGGGTAACTGCAAGGGGGGCCCAGGGCGACTGCGCGCTGAGCGTGTTCGGCACCCTGGCTGCCAGACGGGGGACGCCGTGTTCTGCCGGGTGGAGCTGGCTCACCGCGACATGGACACCATCCTCACGTGCGTGGACTCCAGCGGAAAGGTCCCCCCCCCCCCCGACATCTCCCGAACATGTGTATCGTGAGCTGCCGCTCACAGCGCGCTGACGTGTGCTGACTGGCGACTGCGGCAGGCCACGGGGCTGGGCCACCTCAAGGGCGGATACCTCTTCACCTGCACGAGCCTGCTGGCGCGCAGGTGCGCGGGCGCCTCCGCGAAATCGGAATAGGCTGCCACGTGCTGGGCTGCCGCCCTCCACCGCCTCCGCGCGGCGCGCAGCACGGGGTGCCCAAGTAACCTCCGGTGGTGGTGGTCGGCCATGTTGGTATACAGACAGGCCTCAGGGGGGGGGGGGGGGGGGGGGCTCCGCATGACGCACCCCGGCAGTGTGCCGGATCTCCTGCATACCCCGTGAACACACCACGCATGATCACATAACCCCCCCCCCCCCCCCCCCACTGCACCTTCTGGGGTGTGAAGAGGGCTACACTATGACATCGTCTATGAAATGACGCGGCAATGTCGACGAGGCGTTGCAAGTTTAGGTTTTGGGGGGAAGGTGGGAAAGGGGGGGGGGGGGGGGCAGAGGCACTGAACTGGTGTTTGTACTCGGGGCGGGGGGCACCATTCCGCGGTGCCTGAGCGCGGCTGATCCATCCGTGTGTGTGTGTGTGTGTGTGTGTGTGTGTGTGTCGCCGCATCCCGCAGGCTGCTGTCCCGGCCGCCCTGCCCGGCCCTGCAGAACCTGGGCGCCTCGTTCAAATTCGAGATAGCGGTCGGCATGAACGGGCAGGTGCTCCTCCCGCCCCCCGCCCCCCCCCCCCCCCCCCCCCCCCGGCTGCTTGGCGAGTGATTGGCGGCGCTCCTCCTCGCCACGTGCGCTGGTAGACGTGCGGAGTCTCCATCGGCGCCGAGCGTGCCGCTCCGTGTGTGCAGGTGTGGGTGGACTCCCCCTCCCCGGAGACCACCATCCTGGTCAGCACCGCCATCATGAAGCTCGAGACCGGGCCCGCCTAGCCCTAACACCAAAGGCGGTGGCGGGCGGCGCGGCAGGGCATCACGTGGGCCGTTGCGTAGTGGTACATGGACCTGTCACCCGGTGCCTGCGCCTATGGCGACTAGCTGAAGCGGGACTCGCTCGCCACAACTGCCTCTGTGCGCTAAAATATGGAGAATGGGTGTCCGACGCTTTAGGGTTTAGGGTTTGTAATGCGTCTCACCGGGAGGAGGTCACGCCAGCATCTGCTTAGCGCAGCGGTCGATGACACCGTTTGCGTGCGCCAGCCCGACCACGCACACCACCCGCACCGGCGGCTGCTCCGCGTCTGCGTCAAGCGGGGCTCTCTCCTCGTCCTCGCTCGCGCCGTCGCGGCTTTCAGTCGCAGGGCCCAGGACGGTCCCAGCAAGGTAGCCGCCTCCGCAGCCTTGCAGGCTTGCGGGGTCCACGCGCCGCAGCTCCTGGCCCTCGATCCACAGGGTGACCTTCCTCGCGCCCGTGACCGGCCGCGCGCCCTCCTCCGCCGCCACCACTCGCACCATCCGCGCCACGGGCTCGACCACGATGTCGGCCAGGCGCTCGCCGGATGTGGACAGCTCCAGGTCGTCGGACACGCTCCCAGATGAGGACATGCCCTCGCCCCCTGGGCTGTAGATGCGGTTCTGGACGGCAATGGTCCCGAAGGTTGCGCCGACGATGCTCCCCTCCGGCATAACCCCCGCGAGCTCGTCCATCAGCGCCAGCCAGCGGGGTTCGAAGAGGTTGAGGCGCCGCGTCTCGCCCTCCGCGAGAGGGCGTCGCAGGGTGAAGAACGGGGTGGCACCATCGGGGTGGGGCCGGGCGGCTCGCGCGACGGCGAGAGCCTCCGGGTCGGAGTGGAAGGTCCAGGAGCGGCGCAGCAGGCGGCCGCGCCGGAGGCCGGAGCCGATTTCGAGCGCTCGGATGGCCGAGGCCGCCAGAGCCTCGTCGCGCGCGAGCAGGAATACGTCGAACACCCGGAGGAGGGCCGCGGCTTGAAAGACCAAGAAGGCGAGGGAGGCCGCTTGGTCCGCGGGAGTGCCGGTATACGTGTGCCAGGTTGCGGACGTTACGGCCACAAGGGCGACTGTGAGCGCAAAGGTCCCGGCGATCGGAGCTAGTTTCGCGGGATCGTCCAGCAGCGCAGCGAGCACGTCGACGTTCTCCTGACTTGTCGACCGGGGGGCGGCCCCTACTCCTGAGAGCATGGAGCTCAGAGCGAGCGTGGCGCCAGCCCGCAGCCGCTTTGGATCCACCACCTGCCCCGGCTCAAACAGCGCCGCGAAGGAGTCCCTGGCGCGCACGTCGCCGAGCAGCACGACGGACCCCGAGGCCCAGGCCGCGGACGCCGCGGTGGCCAGCTCGGCGCCGTACGAGGTGGAGGGGCCCAGCTCCAGCAGGGTGTTCAGCCGACCCTGGTCCAGCTCCAGCAGCACCACATCGGGCGCGGCGGCTTCGATGACGGCCCGCAGCTCTTGCTGCTGCTTGGCGGAGGGGGTATGTACAACCCCGGCGACCAGGCATTCCCAGCTCTTAGCGGTGCTAACCACGCGCCCGACGCACGGCGGTAGTTGCTTCGGAAGGGAGGGCGATGAGGCGGGGACGCCGCCGAGGGCGGAGGCGCCCGGGAGACGAGTGGCGCCCGAGCCGCTCGCGTTGCCACGTCGACGACCGGCATCACGGCTAGCACTTTCGCAGCGGCATGCCAGGGAGCCCACCCGCCCACAGCCCGCCATGATGCAGATACTACACAATGCTGCCCCCTCTCCGCTGCACCCCGCTGTAAAACGCAGGCTGTTGCGGGCGGCAAGTAGCGCTAGAAACAGAGCGCCCGAGTGTGCTGCTGAACATAACAAGCGCGCTGCTGACGACGGCGGTGAAGAAGGGTACCAGTACCAGTACCGTAGAGCGGCGACACGGCGTGAAGTCGCGTACGTACTACCGCCAGGGTGGGCGTCTTCCGACCGGGCGGGGACGTACCGCCGTCGACGGACTGTACGAATATATTGGTTTCTAGCGCATGTGCTCCGAAACCAGGGTCATAGTCCAGACCGACGACGACGGACGGACCGCCGGCAGGCGGCAGCATCACCAGGCACGATGAGCAATCGGGCTCCGAAACCATGTGCATTTTTTAATAAATGAGAAGCAACGAATGCTCCGAAACCAGCACAAAAAACAGCGCGCACAACAATACGAGTAGCGTTTATACGTTTACTTAAACCATATGTTTGCTGGTGTTGTACTGTCTAGTGTGTACCTGAGTGTACCTAGTGTCTAGTACATGTACCTGAGTACACCTGGTGTCTAGTGGACAACAGTGTTGTCCACTAGACATATTCAATTTATTGCCAAGACGTCGCCATAGAGTATATGCCAAAAGATGACATAATTCGCGGATCTCGATATCAGAAATCAGAACCCGTGGAAAAACATGCAGCATGCATACTTCGAAGGCGCATGGTGTTGATATCCTTCAAGACTAACTCAGTTGAGTATTCACGTCACAGTTTTAATCGTCGGAATAAATTGTGCTTGCTGTCGGGTCAGATGGCAACATACTACAACCAACACTGCATCGAAACCATTGCCCACAGGTACATCGGTAATAGAATCCGAAACCACCGAGTGCCATGAACGTGGCGGCAGTGGTAACGATTGCGTAGGTGCTGCCGGTTGCGGACGAGAACGTACCCGTATAGGTACAAGTTTGACATTTATCACAATAGGCTCCCACGTCATGATGTATACGCGTCCACCAAAAACTATCCAAGGCACGTGCCAAGGTGCTCGGAACAGCCCGGTGCGCCCAACAGTATCGTGTTAGTAGCTCATATGCAATATTTTGTCAATGAGCTGACGGTTATTCGGAATACAAAGACATTTATGTCCTCATACAATCGTCATCATATTTGGACACATGTCCCGACTTCATCCACCCTCCCGGTCCGGAATAGAAGTCGTATGATGCATGCCCCGGGCGATTCTATATGTCGTCAAGTATATCATCAACCAGCTTAAGTGCACTCACGCTCATAGAAGCGATGGCAGCAATAGGTGGGTGTGTACACCATCAAGAAGTGTCTCAGCCGCGTCCGGCAAATCCCGGTCCAATAAACGGTTTGAAATCCGGTAATCTGCCTCGTTCCACTTGCCTTTTCTACACGCAAGGGACATCGGACTCACATAAGTCACGCATATAGCGAACGTGGCTCCAATTTATCTGTTCTGCTGGTTCCGCTGGGTTGCAACTTACGAGTAGTGACATCATACATAAAACATTACATGTATCGCTATATCTGCCAATGATCGATCCTTTTGGTTTATCAGCGCTATACATGTGATTTATCGCAACTGGATGGCGGTGACAAATGGCAACTGTCCGTACGGGTTTGCATCTACTATGTAAGCAGCAGATAATATAATACCATCCGACCTGATGAGATTAGTATTATCGCATTCAGTCTGGCTGCAGCGCAGCATCTCGCTTTTGAAAAAAAAAATGGTGTCGTCGCGAGTGAGTACTTACTAAGGAAAAAGTTTGTGCAATGAAAGAAATCACCAGTCATCGCCATCCCGACCATCAGCAGTCTTAACCTACATATATCCTATCGGTAATAATGACTTGGCTGTAATAATGACATCTGGGTCATTAACGCGCCAGAATGATTTGGCTGTCCAGCGTGATAAAGCACTGCACACCATAACAGAGTTGACATCGTGGAAATGTTTGAGTTCTCTTAGCGACAATGCATTAAAACTAATCGTGCCAGCCCACGATATCCAGACACGCAGGTGCTAATTTGTTAACGGGATGATCAGGCATGTACTCTCGAAGTCATCTCATCAGCATATAGCGCAGTCCTGCTGCCCGCGTTGTCCTCCATCACTCCGCCGAGCAGCGCGGCGCTACTCCAGATCGTTGAATGCCGAGAGGGTGCCCTCGTCCTCGCCAAACCACAGAATGCCATGCGAATGGGTGTTCATGCTGCTTTGGCAGCCGTGCATTGCTTTGTCCGCCTCCAGACTCTCCTCAGCCTTGAGCGACTGCACCCTGACAGACCCGTCGCCGTAGCCAGAGACGACGGTGCGGCCACTCGCAGCATGCGCCACAACTTCCGTTCCGGGCCGGTCCATTTCCTCCATGAAGCTGTAGCGCGGCTTTGGCTTGTTGCTCGGTTTGGGTTTCGCTTTCTGGTACCCAACGAAACCGACGCCCGCAAGCAGGCACGCATTCTGTTTTTTGGACGAGGCGGATCTTTCTCCATTGGCACTACTGTCATCCTCATCCATCACGTCGGAGTCGCCATTATCGGAGTCCTCCTCACTCGAGTCCTCCTCACTGCCATACTCGTCGTGAAACGCGCCACCCTTGAGCCTAAACTTGTCATTCCGGTTCGTAGGGTTGATGCTGCCGAGTTTTTGCAAGTCGAGCACCATGCCATGGGAGACAGCGTTGGTGTAAATGGACAAGCGGCGGCCGTCGCAGCTGTAGGAATTCTGCAGCAAGTCGTGCATACGTCCGATCCCCGAGTCCATGTAGCCACGCAGCTTGACCTCCTCCTCCTCGACGTCAACCTCGAGCAGCGCCATGCTGCTCCCCGCAAAGGAGTCAAACATGAGGACGACCGTTCCGTCATCATTCATGCACATGGTCTCGAGGGCGCTGTGCCCCACCCTGGGGAGCACCACGCACGCAGGGCTTAGTCGTCCGTTGGGCAAGTGAGGTGGAGGAACTGGTGGAGAGGCGGAGAAAGCGTGGTTGGGCACGAAGGGGGGCGAAGAGGGTTGGAGGAGGGCAACCTAGAGTCGCGGCCAAACTCCAGGAAATGAAGCACGCTGCCGGGGAAGTCCAGGTCCCACAGTATGATCTCAGCTAATCCACGGTCGTCCCCTCCTGCAGTGATGGCATACCTGCGGAGGACATGATGGCATGGAATCCAGCCGTTGGCGCAAACCCAGCCGGCGCGCACGAGCTATGCTGCCCACAAACACAATGGCCATCCGCCAAGCGGTGCAGGACGGAGCTGCAAAACAAAAGGTGGCAGCCTAGCAAGAAAGCTGTTGAAATGTTATGCTACTGGTATATATAGTAGCTATTCAACTTGGCGCCCGGGGAGGACCTAGAAATACCTTCTAGGTCCTTCCCCAGAGGACCTAGAAGCATACCTTCCAGATATCTACATGTCACCATGTCAGTGCAGAGTATGCAAGGGTGGGGAGTGCCGTAATAAGGGGATGCATGCATGGCAGTTCCAACCCAAGGAGGCGATAGCACATCCGCGGTTTCTCTCGCACGAGGGATATCTTTTGTGGGCTGGTGTATAATATGGGGAGGCATGTGTTGTCGGCTAACTTGTGCTGAATTTGTGGCGGAGTGTATGAATTGATGAACATCGTTATTTGGGCGAACGGCGTGAAACGGATGCGCAGAGGAAACCTTCTGACCTTCCCGAACAACATGTGATGGCTTCCAAGCAGGAATGCATTGTCTTCCGCCCAATTAGACATTTACTGTACTTACCTGCAACTACGTCAACCGCTTCAACATCACCTCAGCTCACGGACTACTACGAGATTCAGTAGCTTAGCTTGGATGATAGCCACCTAGGTTGTCCGCTCATAATATGGTACACGCACTGGGGCAGGCGGAGCATAGCTGACCGGGACGAATGGTGTCGACATAGCGGAGGGCTGCCGCTTGGGAGAATGGCGATGTTGGGCCCTAGGAGGGGGTGGAAGCAGAGAAGGAGGGGGGGCACGGACAAGGGGATTACTCACCTATCGGAAGGGTGCACACAAATGCCAAGGATGCCAAAGCTGTGGCCGAACCATGCCTCCATGATGTCACCGCTCTCGAGTTCAATGGGCACGAGGTTGCCCACGTCGTCTGCCTCCCCGTCGTCAGGGTCCTCCACTTGCACGTGCAGCCCAACCAGCAAGCACGGCGTTTCCTCGAGGGTCGCCAGCGTGACGCAGTTCACGCTGGGCTGCCGCCAGTGGATGCTCCCGTCCTCGTTCTCCCATCCGTAGCCACAAGTTGGCTCTCCAGGCGCGGACGCTGCGTTGCAGTTGTAGGTGGCCAGGGGAGCCCCGGTGCCGGTATCCCAAGCACATATGGTGGACGAGCGAGACCAGGTGTACACACACTTGTTGTCCGCAGCCACCAGCACGCCCCATACCCCGGCAAAGGGGTCCTGCGAGTCGGGGTCACGCCCATGCTCGTCTTCCTCCGACTCGTCCTGCGAGTTGTCTGCCTCCGGCGTGTGCGCCACAACGGACCAACACTCGTCATGAGAGCCGTCGCCCGAGAGGGACCACTTGGTGAGATGGCCGTCCATGTGGCCCGTGTAAGCGTGCTCCGCGGTGGGCGATAGCGCCACGGTGCAGACCTCCGCTAGCTTGGAACCACGCCCCTGACCCGCCGGCTTGGGGCGCAGTACGCGGGCGTCCTTGGCGCGTGACAACCACGGCGGTGGCTTGGGCCGGATGGGGCCGGCGTCCGCGAGGTCCAGCGGCAGCGCCTCGTCGCCCAGCTCCGCGCGCGAGGTGTCCCAGGTGCTCCCGGGCTTCACCCAACTGCACTCCACCGCGGCCATCAGCTCGTGCATGCCGGAGATGGCGTCGTTGGGCTCCCACTCCCGCAGCACAGCCGCGGGCGGCGCGCCGCGGTGCAGCTTGCCCGTGCCGCGGCCCGCCACCACACGGAGCAGGCCATCCACATGGAGCACCCATCGGAAGCGACCGCTCGCAAACTGCGCCGCCGTCTTGGGGAACATCTTGGCAAAGGAGAAGCCCTGCCGCGGTGCAACAACATGCCATGGGCATGCCGGAGACAAGGTGAGCGAGGGCTGTAGCCCGTGGCATGCTGCTGCACCGTGGAAGCGGCTCGCGATTCTCGGAGGTAGACAAGCGCAAAGCACAAAAAGGATCTCATCCAGACAACTGGCACTATCGCCCCGTTGAATCGGGTTTGCACCAGGACAAGCGCGCCCCGGATAGCAATGGATTGTCGCCCCGCACCGCGTCGATATCATGTCTTATACATGTAGGGTATCCAGACACATTTCAAATACTTTATGCTTCACGATTGTATCAAGAACAATAACAAGGCTTTGAAACTCTGCACAAATCCAAAGTCTGCTTACCTGATGTGCAAGCATTGGCTGCTTCATAGGCGGGGGGGTAGTGCATTCAAGGAGTGCGCCATTTGAAAGGATACGGCTTTGCAATATCCGACGTGATGCAGAGGCAAATCACGCACGGTCAATGCATACGTGTGATGAGCTCCAAGGGGCGAGATAATATCAGCTTTGGGGCGGGATCCTTCCGTATGTACTTGATGCCGGATGTGCGTGGCTATGCTAGTGGTAAGTCGGCGACCTTTAAATCAACATGTTTAGTACCCGAACAGGCATGCACGTCCGTGTGTTGCTTAAATGCGGCGAGTGCGCGAGCTGGGTGCGGGATGGTCACCTTCTGGCGGAGTGCTTCAATGGCCTCCGCCTTCTCCTCGGGTGTAAAACGGAAGAACTGTTGCGCGGGGCCATACTTTGCCATCGGCTCCTCCTTGTAGTAGCGCTGCATCTCCTCCCACCGCTGCTCCGCGTCCTCCCCCATCTCGCATGGCGCCACCAAGCGCGAGAACCAACCGGCCCGGGTGTCAGGCGGACACTTCACCGCCCACGCCTTCTCCGCGATCGCCAGGAACTCGTCCATGTCCTTAAAGGGCGTGCCCGCCATCATTGCGTCCGTGGCGTGGTCCTCCACAAATGAGAACGTGGCGTCGTCCCCACCGGTGGAGATGTTGGAGAGCCCCAGCGAAGCGCGCACGTACGTGTCCTTGTCCATGAAGGCCCTGCCGTCGAGGCGCAGCATGCGACGTCAGCAAGCAGACCACGAGCACAGATACTATCGCGGAAACCGTTTGGGGCTTCAAAAGCAAGGAGCTTTTGAAGGTGAAGGTAACTTTTGGCTGCACTTGGCGGTGGGTGTCAACATCACAGTGCTTCTCATCTACGACAGCCGAGGGAACTTGGGAGTTGAAACAGCGATGCGTCGATTGCTGCGAAGATTGTTGCCGGATGTACTATTGTTGCTTTTAATGGGTGCATTATTACAAATACAAATCCTGCGGCGGGCTGCGCGGGGGCCCGCACGGGCTGCCTGCGCGGCTGCGGCGGGTTGCCTGCACGGGGAGGCTAGACCGGGTCGGGGTGCAGGGGCTGCGGCGGGCCACCGGGCGGGGTGGGATGTGGGGTAGCTACTCCTCGGACAAGAACTCGTGCGGCCCGGGACGGGGCGTCGTGTCGGCGGGATGGGGCTCACAATTGGATTCGATCCTTCATATCATACGGCTGTGTAAGTAACGACTGTGGCTGGGTGGCTGTATTTCGGTGCTAAGTAGTACATCACAGCAGATAAGCGCTTTGTTTGGCCGCCAATTACCGCCGCGATGCCCCGATGCTCGCACCCGGGTACCCGTGCGGCAATTAGCCGAAGCGTACTGATCACACAATCGACGCTTTGCTGGATAAAAAAGGTACCGTTGCGGTGGCAATGAAGGCACCGAGGTGATGGTGCGCCGAGTGCCCCGCAATGAGATAGAGGGCACCCCAATCCGCGGGCAAGCATGCTACACCGCGCACCATGCGGCGCACCTGACCTCACCCGGGTATGATGGGTATAATGATGGTATGATATGTCGATCGAATGTGTGTACCCCGTACTTATGTGGGAGGGTATAATAACTGGCACAAGTAGTGATGTCTTATAATGACATGTCTTATGATGACTTGCTGCTGCACACCGGCAGCTTGTCCTTCCTGCGCGACGAGGCATGGTTGTGAAGTAGCCGGGGTGAGCAGTCGCAGTACCTGGCAAAGTTTGGGAACAGGTTGTCGAGTCGCAGCTCAGCCGGCGCAAAGGCCGCTGGGCAGCCGGCGATGAGCTGCGCGGCGCAGTCCGCGGGCACGGCGTGGGGCGCCAGCGGCGGGCGCAGGGCTCGGGGGAGCTCGTTGTCGGTGGCATCCACCGCACTGCGCGGCTCCACGGCCGCGCAGCGCAGCCACACCACGCTCGTGCTGCCCTGGTCGTACGCGAACTCCAGGATGCTGCCCACGGCCAGCTTCAGGCGCGGCGCGGAGAGCTTGGTGGAGCGGCGCTCGGTCTGCATCACCGCCTCCTCGCACATTGGCATGTCGGCGTGCGGGCCCTCGTACGCCCCCTTGAGCCACTTCACAGAGGGCTTGCCACCTGGAGTCGGTGGCATACTACAGTCAGGTGAGCCTCCATGATGCCCTTAAACCACCTGACGTAGATAACAACGACATTGCCTTTAAAATTTGAAATCCTCCCCCCCCCCCCCCCCCCCACCTCCTTCGACGAAATGGCGTCCAATGTGTGATGGGGGAGAGAAAGAGAAGGGGGGGAGGGAGAGAGAGAGGGGGGAGGGGGGGGGGAGGGAGGGAGAGAGAGGGAGGGAGAGAGAGGGTGAGGGAGGGGCGACGCCGGGAAGAATCAACTTCCCTTTAGGTGCGGAATCGGGCGCAGCTGGGCCGCTGCCGCCGCCACCTTCCCCACGGTGCTGCTTTGCGCAGTTGAGTAGTGACGACACCGCGACTGGGGAGCAATAGAGAGGGGGGGGGGGGGGGGGGGGGGGGGGGGGGGGGGGGGGGGGGGCTCGCCTTGCGTCTTAACCTCGCGGCCGGCGCGGAAGGTCCACAGGTGCTCGTACACGTCAGAGTCGCCGCGGCGCAGTTTGTGCAGCACTTTGTCGCACACCAGCACCGCCAGGTCCCACAGCTTGTGGCTGGCGAGGAGCTGCAGGCGCGGGTGCTCGCCGCCGGGCTGCACCACTTCGAAGGTGACGACGCCCTGGAGGACGTTCAGCCCGCCGGGGAGGGCGTTGCTGCCGACGCTGGTGGCCCCGGATGGCGCCGCCATCGCACGGTCCGATTCCTACCGGGACTCGGGACTGCTGCGACTAGCCTGACGGGGAGCAGACGCGAGGGGCAACCGCGCTACGTCTATACGGCCACGAGATAAAGAATTTCCGCACTTTGTCGTGCGGTGCCGAGAGTTTCAATACCAGGTTAAGCTTTGAGATGGAGAAGTAGTTGCCCTGCAACGATGAGAGAAGCACAGCGCTGATAACGCTCTCGATCGCTGATGGATGCTGAGTGATGCTGCCACTGGCGCGGAGCCACTGGAGGCATCACCAGCCGTTCCAAAGCTGGCGGGGCGTTTGCGTCAGGCGTTTTAAAAGCGTTTTGAACCAGAATTGAACCGCCGCGGTCTCATTCATTATTGCTGGCCGCCAGCCGCGCAGATGCCGTGATGATTCGTGCGATAGATGCGATACGGCGGCGGGCGCGGTTGAGTACCTATACGAGGTATTACGAGGTACAGCAGTCGCTCCAGTCTACTAAATTTCCGATATCGCCTTCTGCTGCTAGCTAATGTAAGTAATAAATTACGAGGTGAGTCTGTGCGTGAGTCTGTCTGTCGCCGACTTTCGGAACGGTTCCGCATAGATCACTAGATAGAACGGAAATAAATCCGTTGTAGATTCCGTTATAATTCCGTGCCGGCCAAAATAACCGTCTCGCTTTACTACTGCTGACTACCTGTGCCGGTTGTTTTTTTTGCCCCCGGGACAGGACTGGCACCAGTGAAACCCTTGCAGCGTCTCTACGACGGCCGTTTAGGCAGCAATCCATTTACGGAAAGCCCTGGGTAGGCGACGCTCGTCATCAAGCAAATTGCCGAAGCATTGTGCAAGACTAATTAACGGCCAGTGACGGAATTTCCAACACTGTACCGGTACTAGCGACTAGTAGTTGGCGGCCCGCCCAGCCGCCCGCCCGCCACCGGTCGGGCCGGTCCTCGGCGTTCGTCAGGTCTTCGGGGCGGGCATGGCGCGAAGCGCCGAAACCGCCGCGTGGATCGGACCCGGACGCCGTCGTTCGTCCGTCGCCGGACGCCGGACGACCCTCACCCGTCCGCCTCGCCGCCCGTCCGTGGACGGACGCAGGGCCCCCGTGTCGGCGGGTCGGCGGACGCGGGGCTGTACATTGTAGCGACTACTACGATTGATCCTTGCGGCTCTCTGGCGGATTCCACACGACTCATCCAACGGGTCTACTTGTACTGGAATAATAACGTGTCCGCGTCGTGCCAGCAACCCAGCAAGCGGCACCCCAATGACAAAATCCTTAACAATAGTCCCTAAAAGCAGGGGTTACCCCTGCCAATAGTGACCAATTAGATGAGCTCATCTACCTGCAAAAGGCGTTCAGGAAATCACCCGAAATAAAGGCAATAGGAAAAACGTCCACTACCGCAACTGCGAGGTGGAAGCAGCAACATGAGAGGGTGCGGAATGAGCGCGAGCAGAAGCATCAGACTTGGCCGTCTGCACTCCGGCAGAGAGAATGCCGCCCAAGGTACCATGCACGCAAGCAGAGACTCGCTGCAACAACCCCCGCCGCGCGCGCGACAGGTGCTGGCGGAACTCAGCGGGTTGGCTGGCGACAAAGTTCCGAAGAGCCTGGACGGACTGACTAATCCTAATCCGGGTACATCCTTAGTCGCTACCGGTCCGCCATCGTCCCGTTGCCGAAGCTACAGGTACTGACTGCTGCACAGCGCGTCCGTGGATCACCCCGCCGAGCTCGCACGCACGACGAGCACGCGATCTGCACGCGCGTGGCCCGGACTCTGAACTGGGCGCGCATATCAGCACGACGTACTCACGACGTACGACCAGGGGTAACACGTACGACACGTGTTTGTTTTTTCGCCCCCGGGACAACGTGTTACTCATCGACTAAGGATTACGACTACGTACGACGACTCATCCATCCCGCCTGATGCTCGTCCGGGCTGCGGATTGATGGTTGATCTTTTGCGGATTGCTAAATTGATCGGATTGCAAAAGTACGGTATCGAGGTACTGCCTTTCCGCGCGAGGGATTTTGTCACTGGCCTTTTATAATAATTCACACCAGCAGTATAGTCGCTACCGGTAGTACCAGGGGTAACCCCTGGTAGTACGGCATGAAGTACAGTATTTATCATCATCAGTGCGCGCGTTCTTATCCGACGAAACCGCGCGCACTCGCCGTCAGCGGAGGAGTGCTGTACCCGGGTAACGTGCTTGTAAGCTGACGATGGCAGCAAAGATTGCAGTCTTATCCCCGGACCGTCACTTGTCTGCGCGCGCAGGCGCCAGCATCGCCATCCACCCAGCGCGCATCTCATCGCCGCAGCCAGTCCATCAGCTGCCGAATTCTGTGCGCCTCCTACCGGTACCACAGTTATCTGTGCCGTCTACCCACCTGTCAGGACCACAGCTCCCGGTCAGCCCGTCCTCACTGGCTACGGTGGCGCTTATGAGCATCGCAACTAGGATGGGAGGACTCCGGCTGCCCGCGCCGGCCGGCTGTAGGCATTCCCATGCTGCTGACACCTCAGCAGGAGCACACCGCGCGCGCACAGGTAGCCGGCGACCAGCTGCCGCTGCGCGCGGAATCAGGCGGGCGCCCGGCCCCGTCAGCCAGCCCTTCGGCGCGCCGCGCCTGGCGCCCGGTGGCGCCGGTCGCTGCCTCCGCGCGTCGGCGCTCCCGGTGCCGTCGGAGGCCGTCGCCGGCTTCGTGGCGACCGCGCTGGATGGGGTGGCGCACAGCTGGGCAGCCGAGCACCTGGCGCTGCTGTACGAACGGGTGACGCTGCCCTGCTCCAGCATCAACTGCGGCGACATCGTGTACCGCAGGTGCAGGCGCCTTCTCCCCCCCCCCTCCCCCCCCCCCCCCCCCCCCCCCCTCTACCTCCACCCCGCACCCTTCCTTACGCGAACGCAGTCACGCTCACGCAGAATTCCGGCAAAAGTATATATTTCGTTTGTTGCATCCCCAGCAGCCTCCGTAGCAATTCCGGTATTATTTCCGATTCCATAGCACCCACGGCAGTTTCCATATAGCAGGCGCATCTGGTCCATGTCTCCATGTAGGCAGAGGCGGCTGACGCCCGGCGCTCATTTTGCAGCACGCTGGTGAAAGAGCAGAAGGCGATCAACCCGCAGGGCGTGGCGCTGCTGGGTGCGCTGGTGGCCTACCTCACGACGCCCCCAGGTGCGCTCCTGGTGGCCTGCCCCCCCCCCCCCACGCCGCACACACGCCGCCCTGAGCAGAGGCACTGCCACCCACCCCCTAGGAAGCAGGTGTGCTCTAACCCCCCCCCCCCCCCCCCCCGCGTCATGTCTGGTGGAGAGGAGGGGGAGGAGAGGGGGCGGGGGGGGGGGGGGGGGGGGGCGGGGGTGAATGAGCAACAGCAGCTGTCCAATGCAAGCCTTCCGGTGTCGCCTCTTGAGCGGCTCGGCGTCGCTGACAACGTGGTCGTGCGGGGATGCCCAGGCGTGCTGGAGGGCGCGTTTGACTACTACGTCGCGGCGGCGCTGCAGCGAGAGTTCCCAGGCCGTATTTACGACCAGGTCCGCCGCCGCCCTCACATGCCCTGCTGCCCATCCGATGGATGGGAGGAGTGGCAATGGCGCAGGCTTTCCGGGTCCTCCCACCTGCGGTGGGGCTGTCCAGGGAGGGGACGGGGCATGCGCTGCGCTGCGATGCGCCGGCTCGCGGCCCACCCACCCGCTGAGCCGCTGCGGTGTCCGTTATGTGGCGCGGCACAGGAGGACTTCAAGATGGGGAGGAAGCTGGCGGAGGGAGGCTTTGGTGCGGAGTCAGCTGGCTGCATGCGGCATCCCCCACGTGCCGCGCATGCCATGTGGGCATGGTCCGCCGAGTGCCCTGAGCGTCCACGGGCAGGGGCGTGTCGCCGCACTGACGCCGTCAACGGGCACCGCGCAGGTTCCGTGTTCCGCGCCAAGCTGCGCAGCAACGACGAGTTTGAGGGCGCGGACGTCATCGTGAAGAAGGCGAGCGAGTTCGGCGAGGCGGAGGTGTGGATGAACGAGCGGCTCAGCCGCGCGGCGCCCGGCGCCGTGGCGGACTTCCTGACCGCCTTCACCGAGGGGCAGTCGTCGGAGGAGCTGGAGGACTACGGCACGGGCCTGCTGGACAGTATCCTGAAGACAGCGCCGACCAAGCCGGCAAAGAAGCAGAAGCGCCAGGTGGGGCCGGGGCGGGGGGGGGGGGGGGGGGGGGGGCAGTAGTGCTTGCCTGCCTGCTTGCCTCTGTGACGCCTCCCCCCTTCTTTGTGGGTGGGTATGCGGGGCTGATGGAAATACGTGTGGCATCCATGGACAGGGCCCGGCCCCGCTGTGGCTGGTCTGGGACTACGAGGGCTCGGAGACGTTGTACACCCTGATGACCAAGCGGGTCCGCCGCCCCGCCTTCACCCGCCCTCCCTGCAGGATTTAACACCGATAGCTTGGCTGTCACCTCCCTCCAGCTTGGGTTCTGACAGATCGTGCTGCAAGGCATTTTCGCCGGGGCTGCGCTGCGAGGATGGTGCGCGGTCCGGTGGTCGCCTGACGGGCCGGTCCTCACCCGTGGTGCCGCCCCAGGATTTTCCGTACAATGCCGAGGCGGCCCTGCTGGGCCGGGAGCTGAACATCGAGAAGGGCGCCGGCAGGAAGCTCATCATGTACAAGTGGGTGCCTTGCAAGCATACCCCGCCACAGCCGCGCCATGCGCCAACAGCATGTGGCCCCATGGCGTGAGATGATGGCGGCATGGGGAGTCGAATGATCGCCATGCTGCCAAGCACAACACACCACATCACATCACATCGCATCACATCACACCACAGCACATCACACCACAGGACAGCAGTTTGGCCATCATGCTGCTAGCGGCATGACATGGCATGACATGACATGACATGACATGACATGACATGATGGCGGCATGGGGAGTCGAATGATCGCCATGCTGCCAAGCATACCACACCACATCACATCACATCGCATCACATCACACCACAGGACAGCAGTTTGGCCATCATGTTCCTATCAGCATGACATGACATGACATGATATGACATGACATGACATGATGCGGCGGCATGTCATGTCATTGGCAATCGGCAGTCTGCAGCATCGCGTGCTGCTGTGATAGCCGGGTCAGCATGACACCACCATTGCGCTCAGGCTTTGGTTGCGAAGTCGGCTGACTGCATGCGGCACTCGCATGTAGCTGCCGTGAGACGCGGTGGTGAATGCCGCCCGCGCTGACCTGCGTGACGCCGCGCTCAGGTTGGTGGCGCAGCAGGTGCTGGAGGCGCTCGCCGCCATCCACCGCACCGGCATCGTGCACCGTGACGTCAAGCCGCAGAACATTTTGGTCAGCGAGAAGGAGTGCCGGCTCAAGTTCATCGACTTTGGGGCCGCCGCGGACCTGCGGGTGGGCATAAACTACGAGCCCAACGAATTCCTGCTGGACCCGCGATTCGCGCCGCCGCAGCAATACGTCATGAGCACGCAAACCCCGCAGTGAGCCACGCCCACATGCCCCGCAGCTCCGTGGCAGCAATGGTTCAGTCAAATGCACCAACGTGGTGGCATCCGCCCATCGAGTGCCCTGCTATCAAGCGTAGTGCCCCGGCCGGCGGGATGTTCCCTGCCGCGCACGCGCTGACGTGACGCGTGCCCGGCGCGCCCCCCTCTCGCTGCGCAGGGCGCCGCCGCTCCCGGTCGCGGCCTTCCTGTCCCCCGTGCTCTGGAACCTCAACAGCCCGGACCGCTTTGACATGTACAGCGTCGGCATCCTCCTGATGCAGGTGCGCGTCGCCGCCGCCGCTAAGCGCTCTGCCGCGGTGTAGCCACTCGCCTTCCTGTCACGCGTGAGCCGAGTCTATACGACATATGTTTCCACACTTCGTACTGGCAGCCAATACGGCACGTACGACTGCGCAACATGGAAGATGTCCACAGAAGTGTACGCGTGCGCACGCAGCCTCGGAAGCACTGCGCACAACTCACTTTCATGGGGCTGAGGAGAACCAAAAAGACCCAAAGCACCGTAGAGGCCGTGCGCTTTCCCCTTGCGGCGGCGAGACCGGGGCAGGGCGGGCTGCCCTCGTGATGCGCGGTGGCATCATGCCCACGCGCTGACCTGCCGATGCCTTTTTCGTAGGTCTGCTTCCCTTCGCTGAGGAGCGACAACGCCATCATCGTCTTCAACCAGTACGCCCCCCACACTACTAAATCCCTAAGCTCCGGAACCACCAACCCCAGCAAGTTATGATGGCAATACCCTGACCGCGGGCACTCCACCACCACATGCCTGATTGTCTCAGATTCACTTCGCCCACATGCAAGACAATGTTTAAGGAACCGCTCAGGCATGGCATGAATCCGGGCCAATCGGCGGGCAGTGGGAAATACTCGGGTGCGTAATTGTATCGTAATGTGCAGCCTGGTCACAACCGCCGCGGGACACCTGTACCGTACTGTGGCAACAGGTTCGACGCATAAGACGCCTGGGCCTATATACCCCAGGTGGTAGTGCGTGCTAACGCTGCCGGTGATTCGCAACGCGCCCACATCGATGCCTTTACTAGTTTAGCGGCATCGCGCGCGGCTAGTGACCTCCACTCAAATGGAAGGTGCGCCCTCTCAGCTAGCCCTACGCTCGCCCTAGCTGGTCGATCTAACCACCGCACAGTCCCCGACGTCCACGTGTAAGGGCGCGCCCGACTTGGCTGATCTACTAAGTGGGTTGAACACGTATTCAAGTCGGATTCTTTCAGGAACGCCCGAGCCCGAGCCGCAGCGGCCGTAGCCTCTATGGGCGAAATATCCAATGCCCGCATCATCGTGCAGTGGCAACCCCAGGGGATATTTTACCCACCCCAATATCGTCCTGGCGTGTCCTGGGTTTCCCCGGTTGATGCACTAGCCCTTCGGGGTTCGAATGAGGCAATGGTCTACGGGCTATGCCAGACCTACGACTGCAGTTGGCGCATGAGGTTAAGTGCTGGGGCGGCTTCGGCCAATGTCCCAGGGCGAACTTTTAAGGCACCGCAACTAGTTTTTACCCACCCCAATGAGGCACCGCAAGCGCTGATTGAGTACGGTTTGTAATTTAATTGCGCCGCTAGTTCTGTCCATTCCCCATACTTCACACCCGTAAGTTAGAACCGGTGCTAAAACACATGTCTTGACGACAGACACAACGCACATTACTAGGATTTATGCCCCATCCACCGACTGATACTAATCGAGCGTCTCAATGGCGCGCTTACCCTCCCAACCCGGTCGTCTACTATGTGCCGCAAACCTAAATCCGAATTAATGACCGTACCGCCCAAATACCTGTAGTCATTTACAACCGGTACCCGTCCCGTCCCCCCCCCCCCCACCTGGGCAGCTGGTTTGCGTAACGCGGCGTCGTCGGAATATTGGCCTAATGCCATCACCCCGCACATTAATAGGAATTATGTCCGTCCACCGACTAATACCGAATCGAGCGTCTCAATGGCGCGCTTACTTACCCTCCCAACCCGGTCGTATACTATGTACCCCAAACCCCATAGAACGGTCCTACGCCCATTGGGAAATGTGGACGAACATGGCATGCAGGTTATCGAACGAGCCTATGAGACCGACAGCGCCGTCCGCGTATAACTGACTCGGCACCCGTAGTGGTTGCCTTGCCGCTAATGTGCCGGTGCACCATGGTAGTGCGTCACACCCTAGGTGTTCTACCTCGTCGAATGTATCGTTAATGAGTATGTTGGCGGCGCGCTGTTTCGCAGGAAGCTGGAACAGTACGACTACGACCTGCGCCGGTGGCGGGCGGGCGAGGAGGCAAAGTTCAACAAGGACATGAAGGACGCGATGGCGGTGGTGGACGCCGATGGGGGGCAAATGTGGAACCTGCTGACCAAGGTGCGGCTCCCCTGGCTGTGAAATCAGGACAATACACGTCCAGATATATTGAATGGACGTGATTTATGTCCAAAACTTGTCATTTGAACATGTGAATGACACTTGTCCATTTTGATGATTTGATATCTTGACGATGTCCAATTCATGCCAAGTTGGATGTTACTCGTGTTCAAATGTATGTCATGTTCAAATTTAAGTTAATATGTTTATCTTGGCGTTTATCTGCGCGCACATTGACTGCTTGCTGCCGCCCATCCACCGGCTTGAGCGGGTGAGGTAGAACCGCCTGACGCCAGCCATCTGTATGTGTGCCGCCCCCCTCCGCGCGCAGCTGGTGGTGTACCGCCCGGGCGACCGCCTGTCCGCCTCCCAGGCGCTGTCCCACCCCGCGCTCGGCAAGACCGGCATCCTGACCCCGCTAAAGGGCGCGGCGAGCGAGCTGGGTCGGGTAGGTCCGGGCGGCGTGGATGCCGTCCAACCCCCTCCCCCCTTACCTCCCCAGTGTCCCAGTTTCGCGAGGGCAGTGGGCGAGGGGCGTTCAAACGCACGGGGATGCCTGCCGTCGGAAACACTGCCAGGGTGTTCGCCCCCCCGGGGAGTCCCTGCGGATAATCCAATCCTTGTGATATCATTAATGTCTCTGTCTTCGGCTATGGACGGAGCACAGGCCGATTGGTTTCAGCTACTTAGGACTACCCTGGAGTAATGCCGCAGCGGCGGATGTATTATTGGGCTGTAATATAAAGTGGTCTTAAAGGAGGCAAGGCGCCCGAGCAGGGCAACACAGCCGCTGTATGTGGCCCTGAGGCGCCCCTCCTAAGACCCCTTTGGTGATCGGAGGCGCTCATCAGGCGCACCCTCTCATGCTTGTTCACGTTGGCGCTTGTTGTGTCTCCTCTTGTGCAAACAGGCTGCCAGCGAGGCGTTTGACACGGAGTGGGTGGTGGAGCAGTTCACCGGCCAGGTGACCCATTACACAAAGTACCCTTATACGTGTACTTGCCTGAGTGCAGCCTCGAATGGGCCGATGGCAGACACGACCCCGTGTCGGCGCCCGCCATTGACTGTTCTGAGGCCTCGCCTTCCGGCGGTCCCCGCGCGTGCCGGCAGGGGAACGGCCTCACCGAGGCGGACATCTCCGAGATGGGGCTGGAGAAGGGGAAGCGCCCCGCGACCATCAACCGCAAGGCGTCCAACACCATCGTGTGGTGGCAAGGCCGGCAGGTGAGCGCCGGCCCGCTCTCGGCGCGGTTGTGGGTACAGTCCCGACACGGCTGCCGGCGCAACGGTGCGAGAGGATAACGCCTACTACTGTTTCTCCGACAATACGGTATCGCACCGCCAGGTATGTTGTGTGGCGATACATATCATGTCGTATCACGTACCCGTAGTTTGTGTAGTATTATTTTGCGTATGTCAGGTATTTTGTGTGGCGATACATATCGCTAAATCGCATGCCATATTGTATTTCATTTTACTTTAATTTATGAGCCCTGCTTTATTTATTGCTTTTAGGGTGTAGGGTATAGTTGAGAATCTGCTTGTGTAGTATTCTGATATATTCATTTCAAGATGATTACTATGTTTTCTTAATTCTTCGTGGGCGGGGGGGGGGGGGGGGGGGGGGGGGGGGACCGGTGACACACCGCGAACCCATGGTGTGGTTTAATTAGGTGTGTTCATGATGGTGTTGTTTAATTAGGTGCTGTGTTAATGGTGCTTTATTGTGATACCCAACGTTGTATAGTACGTATGGTACTTTATTGTCATCCACATATTTTACGATGACAACCAAAACAGTCCGTGGTTTTCATCTGTCTATCCGCGGCGCTCTTGTTAATATTAGTGTGGGCACCCATGGGGGACTGTCTACGAGCGCCCACGGGGCGGCAGCGACACGGTGTGCACGTGAGGCTTCTGGGGGGTAATGCATGATGTGACGACATGTACATATGGCGCTTTGGTACGTTTGTACAAAACTACCAGTGGGTAGGACTCAGTTTGTACAAATTTGGACCGGTAATATAGACACTTGCGTACAGGTGAATTCTTCGCACCTCGCATCAGTACTCTTCGCACTCCCGATCAGTACTTCGTCCGCCTCATGGCAGCCAGAGCAGCGTCGGCTTGTGGCACCGGCCGAATGGCGCTGAGCCCCCCCCCCCCCCCCCCCCCCCCCCTGGCCGCCGCTGCCTCCTGCCACAGAATGCCCTCGACCAGAAGCGGGCGGAGCGCCGGAAGAAGCTGCGCGGCCAGCTGCTGCAGACCATCCGCAGCCGGGCCAATCAGACCATAAAGGGAGAGTAGGCCGGCAGAATGCCGTTAAAAGGGGTGATACCGATGCATCACGGGCGTCGCTGTCATCCGGCATTTTGGTGGTAGCAGGAATCTGCTCAATTTTTAACAAACGTGCGTGTTGCTCATCCCTTATTCGGGGCATCGAAGCAGGGATCTGGGCGAGAAGGCAGCACGGGCGTCATTCACGCTGACTGTTCAGTAGGGTGTGGTACAGGCAGGAACGGACGACGCCAAGCGCCTGTTATTAGACACTTGGAATCCTTATCTTTTATTGATTACATAAGGGCTTTCACAAAAGCGCACTACAAACAGAACTGACAGCAACTATGAAAGGTTGCCAGCAAAAGAGAGACACAAGCCTGAAACCAAGGTCGAGCAGGAGGCCGGGGAGCCAAGAACCAAGAAGGAGACAAGGGAACCATCCTTATCCTTATCTTTATCGTCCTTGTTTAAAGTAAAATAAAAGCCCCGCCCCGGGACATCGGCCGAAGCCGCCCCATCACGACTTGACCTCGTGCGCCAACTGCAATCGTCGTAGGTCTGGCATTGCACCCAATATCGTACGGGTATCGGTACAAAATTTAGGATTCGTTGCGACTAATAACACGAGTAGCGGTAGTCGCTAAATAAACACCGTGCGGGTACGGGTATGAAAAGTAAAAATATTGTTCGCCCCGGAACATCATCGGCCAAAGCCGCCCCAGCACTTGACCTCTTGGGCCAACTGCAGTTATAGGTCTGGCATAGCCCGTAGACCATTGCCTTATTCGAACCCCGAAGGGCGAATGCATCCACCGGGTAAACCCGGGACACGCCGGGCCGATATTGCCAAAATACATCGATCCCGAAATCGATCCCGGGATCTCTCGCATACGAGAGGACCGCGCAACCGAGCGGACAAGGAAAGGATTGCCGGTATTACGGGAATAGGTACCCGTAATCCGGACAGAGGGCCTATTAGGCGGGACCGGCCAACCTATCCGCGCGTCGGCCCATTTTTCAGGTCCTCATTGAGGTCGCGATGTACCCCAGTCATCCTTATTTGCTCTAAACGTTGCGATAGTTGTGTCGGCCTCTCCGCTCATCTATGCTCCCGTGGCCACCCTTATTTGATAATGACTCCGGTGATCGGCGAGCACAGCGCGCACGCTACCGCCGCCGTTGATGCACCTCAGCAGGGTCGGCGCGGCGGATTTGGCTGCCAACTAATGTGATTTGTCGCGCTTACTTGGTAGTGGTATACATGTCATGTGTGCCATTGCGAAATCTACATGGAATGACGATCCGATTGAATTATGCATGGCTCCCTCGGAGTGCAGCAGCGATTACAGCATTGCAGCGGTTCCCACATACTACTACTACTACTACTATAAATATGGCACCTGGGTGTGTGGTTTGCGTGGTGACTTCCTTCATCCCGTATGAGTAGTCGCTACATGGCAGCATTTATTATGTGGTACATTATATGCTGGTGTAATCTCAATGTGAGGAGATCATGTTAGGGTCACGACCCTAGATCTCGACCTCACTACTGCGTAATCTCATGAATTAGCACTGCTGACTAGATCACAGGCTTGATAGTGCTGGCGTGGCATCCCGCCGAGTGTCTGAGGCAGCGCAGACCGCCTTGTAAACAATTCTCACTTTTCACCACCACCTCTGGAGCCGACCATCTCGCCACAATCCACTACACATCGTACTAGTACTGGTACACATAGTCCTTGTACTAACTCGTAGTACTTGTACTAACTCGTAGTATATCGCACTCGTACAATTGTCACATCAGGGTAGTATATGCATGCGCTGGTCACTTCGGTGCATAAAAAAACTGCGCGCAGCATATCAAATAATACAGCAGAAGATGACTGCATGATGGCTAGCAGCAGGAAATATTATGCAAGTAGTTACAATACTATTACTAGTAGTCATATATTTACTACTAGTAGTTACTATATTCGCAAGCACCATACTGACTACGCTACAACTTATTGCTTGTTGGACAGCGTCATCGGTGCGTACTGCTATACATAGTGCGATATATCGCTCTTCGTGTGAGAAAAGCAGGAATCCAGAGGTGCATCGCATCACAAGACATGCCTATATCTTTTAGATCGTATATTATTCGTCGACGAGTCGCATGTTATGTATACACTTTACAGGCCTATACATCACGCTGGCTATCGGATGAAGACAAAGTGTTCTACTGCCGTGCAGCATGATGTGTGCGAATGTGCGATGCGATGAAACGCGTCGACGCTGCTATCTATCAACAACCTCACGGCTACCGCCCTGTAGTACCAAACAAAATGACGAGAAGTGTACACTGAGCACAGGAGGCGGCATCAAGGTGCTACAAGCCCTGGTAAGATTATCCGTGAACATGTCGTGCTGCCTTTATTTCGGAAGCGCAATGTGCGCGCTGTCCGCCATTGCCCAGCCTGCAGTGCGCCACTAATGCTGCTCGGAAAAGTCGGGCATTTGCAAGCGCGTTATCACAAAGGTTTTTGGCAGAGGAAGGACGAGGCTAGAGAAGACCGATACCATTTTTTAAAGAGTATTTTAGTTACAAGGATAATTCGTGGCCGTTGGATAGTGCAAGTTCCCAGCCGCCATGCAGTAGACCCGGAGCTTAGGGTTGTTGGGTTTCTGGGGCTGTGTATAAAAGGTTTTAGGGTTTTAGGGTTCTGGGTCGGGCTACGACTTTTTGATGCGGAAGCAATAATGCATCAGCGTGAGGAATCCGGGGACGGGAGGTTCGCTTGTTGTTCTTAAACCGCTCTTTGCTGTTCCACTAGCGTCTTGGGTAGAGGTGTTCACCTTTTACTGATCACCGACACTTTTGACAGAGACATCCCCGACCGTGAGTGGCTTGATTTCTGCTTGATAACAGACGGCGGCCCGCCCATCGCGTCGGCAGCTGCCGCCCCCACGGACACAATCAGGCGGTCCACGGACCGCTCCGGCATCAGATCCGGCGACTCGCGCGACTGCGGGCGGGACGGCGAGTTGGACGTGTTCACGCTTCGTTTGCCGCGGGTGCTGGGCGACGGGGGCGTCCGGGCGCGCAGGGCGTTGCTGCTCCTGCCTCGCATCGCAGCAGCTTCCGCATCGGCCTTGAGCATGCTGCTGGAGATGTCGAGCCCCCCTTCCCCGCCGCCCGACCCGGGCCTGGTCTTCCCCAGCCGGTACCTACAGCCACAGCCGCGGCGGGCATGCCGACTAAGTACACACTCTGCGATGCATTGTGCCGCGCAGCGAGTCGGGTTGCGTGAACTGTAATATGTTTGGATCGGAATAGGCATACTATTTTTCGGATATCCGTACTGAATATATGCAGATTCTAATAATACATATTTCATATGAACGTACATATGTAGGGTATCAAGCGCGATGACCTACTTACCCTGACTTGTGCCCAGCCGCCCTAACAATGGGTCCAAAAGGGCCATCCAACCCACATGAGCAAGTTCGATACCCTAGACACAACGAACCCAACCCTAACCGCCAAAAGCCTAAACACTCAACATGCAATGTTATTTTCCAAGCTGCAGTCAGACTCTGCGGCGGAGCAGTTGTGTAGCTGTGTAAGCTCTGCAACACTGTGCAGCCACCCGTGCATGCAGGCTCCATCACAGCAGCCATTCTGTTGTGCGGGTTGGCGGGCCTCACATGCTGAGGACGGAAGCGATCTTGCCAACCAGAAGGCGGTACGCCAGCCACGCTCCCTCCGGGTCCACGCGGCTGCTGTACTTGGTCATGAAGGAGCGGTAGTGCTTCTCCATGTTGAGGATGGTCGCCTCGTCGCTGAGTTTATCGCGCACAGTGCGCAGCTGCTCTTCCAGCGACGGGTCGGTCGTCTCCAGGACACTGTGCCAACGCAATGACACCCTCAGCGCGCCACACGGTGACGCAACAGGATGGTGCTCACCCCTCTACATGTGCAAGCAAGGTATTATTGGCGTAGTGTATTCCAGACAGCATACATGTGTCATAAGAATTGGTTTTGGAGCATTGTAACATACCGCAGGCTTAAATGCTCCGAAACCATGTACTTGGAAAAGCGAGATCATGAGGGAGAATGACGGGGGGGGGGGGGGGGGGGGGGGCG
>VCJN01000793.1:0-115872 GCA_006384855.1 Tetraselmis striata
TTTTCGCTTGCAAAGCGGGGCTAATGGCAGTAGTATTGGGCACATGTGTCTTGCCTTCATGCTCAAGCTCAAGAGCCTTGACGTGTTCATGCCGCATACTGTGGCTGTGCGCGGTGGTCGCCTGCGTATCGACAGTGTTGTCCGCAAGGTAAGCATCGACGACCCAGTTGGTCGGTGGCATAGGCAGGTTGTCAGTGGCAGATTTGGCGATGTGGCCGAAATATGTGTCTACAGGGTAATAGGGGATGAGGCGGTTTTGAACTAGATGGGGCGCTAGGACTTCCTGAGTTAGGTCGCTAACTCGCTGCGCGCTACTCGCTACAGCAGTCAGTTGTCGCTAATCCTAATTACCTGTATTTGTAGCTATCTAGGGGGGGAAGATAATTATGGCATGGGTGTGGCGTGTGACAGGCATGTGGCTGTAATCCCCAGTATGTTGTAATTATGCTGGGTATGTTTAGCAGTCGATACTACAATAACTCATGAACAGTAGCATACCACAAATCCGTATTTATCATACATGGCGCAAATGCGTAATGTGGGAGGTGAATAAACACAGTATGGCCGATATCCGATGTAGTAGACTGACTATCGCACGTACAAAAACTCGGATAGGCCGTGGTAACGCAGAAGAAAAACATTAAACGATAAGCGAACTGTAGTCGCTACCAGTAGTCGTTGATTTTCTAATTCTAATTGTTGATTTTCTATAATTCTGGGGAATTGCCCTTTTTGTAATTCACACCAGTACCAGTAGTCGTTCATGCGCGGGCCGCTTTTAGGCGGCTTGCTGTGTTGTTTTTCTAATTCTGGGGAACTGCCCTTTCTGTAATTCACACCAGTAGTCGTTAGGTCAGTGCCCTGTCTGTAATTCACACTACCTGTACCAGTATAGTCGTTAGGTCAGTCGCCAATCGTTAATTAATAATAACTACGGGTAGTAGCGACGGGTAGTATAGGGATGCAAGTGGGGTCGTCACGATGACTGAAGCATGGTGGCAGGCAGATGGCCAGGCAGGTTTGGGTTTTGTCAGTGCCGGGCCGGGGGGGCGTCGCAATATTTTCGGGTAGCAGCATGTTTCGCTATTGCGGATAACATGTGGCAGCAGCTGTGTCAGCTGGGATGGCAAAGCAGGCAGATGCTAGCAGGAACCGGCACAGCTCGTGCGAGGGCAACGAGTGTGTCGACTCGACAGGCAACGGGCATGAAGAGGAGGCCCCGTCATGCGCAGACACCGGCACGCAGGGCTCGGCCGCGCTCTCAGGAGTTAGCTCGTTCACTGGGGGCAAGCCAACATGCATAGTCTCGGGTATGGGGAACAATACGGCCAGTCAGACAGATTATCGATTGGTTTTCAATTCGAAATCAAATTTAGGCTGGCCCCAAACCGTCGTTAACCGGGCAGGCGGTGCGAGTTCAGCTAGGTATTCCCCTTAGCTGCCTTCTGGCAGCCAATGTCTGGTGCCACTGTTGTGCCTTGCTCGTCGACGAGCATTTGTTGACGGAGTCGCCCGTTCGGCGACATCCATCGCATATGCAGTCATATTCGGTCAGTTCTGAGAATTAGTGGCAGTGGGATGCGTGGCGGCGTGGGGGAGCGTGCGGCCGAGGGGGGGGGGGGGGGGGGGGGGGGGGAAGTGGCGTTCACTGGCGATGCGTGGATGATGTCCGTGGCTAGGGCGCGGGTCGCGGGTTTGGCCAGCTCGGCCCGGATTACACGGGCCACCGGGCGGTGTCGATCTGTACTTCGTTGGTTAGCGGCGGCGGCAGTGATAGGCTGGTCGTTCACGATGGCAGGCGCGGCGGGGGACGGGCATGCGCAGTGGAAACGCAGCGGGGGATCTTAACCAGAGCTCAGCGAAACCAATGTAAGCTTTAGGTGAGAGACTTTAGCATAGATAAGGAAAAGATTTGCAGCAAAGGATCTTGTTACAGTGTACCGAGGTGTACACGGCTTTATACAACTATCGGCTTGGCAGCCGTTCGCATGCAGGCATTACTTAGGCTTGGATATGCAATCTAGGCTTGGAGTCATCAGGGAGTCATCGGGGCGTAATGGCTGACGAGGGCATGACGTGTGGCAAGCACGCGGCATATGTGTGTGGGCGGATCAGCAGCTTAGTTGCATGTAGTAGTTGCGTTAGTATAAGGAAGTGAGTGGTACGAGAATGATTGTATAGGTGTGCGGATATAGGTATGCAGGTAGGGTTATGGTGGTAACCCTAACAGCACCGGTGCGGGCTGTGAAGTTAGGTAGAAACGGATGAAACCGATGACGGAAGCAAAGGCCCGAGAGCGATGGTCCTGCCAGCCAAGGCGCGAACCCGCGCGTGACCATGGTTGACACGGTGGGCCTGACACGATGAGGGTGACCGGGCGAAGGGCCTCTAGCGCCGTGATGGTGATGTTGTTGACGTCCATGGGGGTCCTAGCACGACAGTCATGAAAAGCTGATGGGGGTAGACGGTCCGGGTACTTGTCGTTGATGACACGTAGGCGATGTGTCCACATAGTACGAGCCTCGGGCGACGGGTTGGCGCCGGTGATCTTGTGGATGGTGTAGCCGTATTCTACCAGCCGTATCTCTACTTCAGGTGCCGATGGGCCATGGCATGGCGAAAAGAGATGGTCGATGACCAGAGAGGTTGGCAGCGGGAGGAACGGCGCAGCGGTGAGGAGCGGTAGCGTTGGTGGCGGCTCGCCACGCAGGGCGCCTTGCTCCGCATGCAGGATATGGGATGCCAACGCCGCTGAGGCTGGGAATGTGGGTGAGGTGAGGCATAGGGGTGGGGCTGGGGTGGGGACGGGTTGAGGACGTTGCCAATTGATGTCGAATAGGTGGATGGGGGGATCGAGGGGGTAGGGATGGGAGTAAATGTTCCAGCGGGGGGGGATGTCGGGGGTATCGAAGATCGGGAAGGCGTCGGGGTGAGGGCGGGAGTGGTGGACACGCCATGAGTGTGAGAACGGGGACTCGAAGTCGTCATAAGAGTCGGAGTAGAGGATGTGGCAGGGGTCATGAAAGCCATCCTCCGCGCTGTCCTCGCCCTCCCCCTCCTGTGCTCCGGTGGCCGCGGTGGTGCAGGTGAGCATGATGGGCATGCTGCTGTGGTGCTGTGCCGATGGGGACACACCCACGAACGGGTAGGCATCCTTGTGTCCCGTCGGCCGCTGGTTGGAGTTGTTGTTAGCATGATGATGCCCCGGGTGCTGATGTCTTGCCGGGGAGACGAAAGCCGACTAGCTGCTGATGACGCTGCATGCCGTCGTTGCCGCCCTGGTTGGTCCAACGCTGCTGCCGCTGGAGCATGTCCTGATTGTTGCGGTTGTTGTTGTAAAATGCTGAAATGCTGAACTGGCGGCGCCTGATGGTGGTAGTTGTCGCGCGGGTTGTGGCCATAGCCGGTGTTGACGCGACGCTCCGCAGGTTCGCGCTGATGGCGGTCATAGCGAGGGTTGGTCATGGTGCTGGTCGGCGTGGTGTCATCCAGGATACCCAGGCCGTTGGCATGGCGCTTGGCCACACACTGCTGGTGCGTATGGCCCGGACGGTCATACCGTCCGCAGACGACGATGGGCCTGGTGGTGTGCTGCGGGTCCCTGGAGTTGCAGGAATTGAGGTTTGGTGGGCACGCGCGGACGCGCTGCTGTCGCCGACGCTTGCGCGCCTCCATGTTCTGTCCGGCGCTGATGATGGTTGCCAGTTTCTCGTTGACAGCGGCCGCCGAGGTGGTGGTGTCGACGATATGATCGTAGTCTGGGTGAAGGCATGGGATGAGGTAGTTGGTAGCCACGTACTCGAAGGTCCACTGGCCATGTGCCTTCTTCAGCAGATTCCAGAGATTCTGGTAGCGCCGAACATACACATGAACCGGCTCATTCGGGAGCTGGCCCGCCGTGGTCTCCTCCTCCAAGCGCTTGCGCGCCTCCATGGCTGAGCCCAGGAGCTTAGTAAGAAGAGCCATGCTGTATATCCCCACTTCTTGGAGTCCATGCTGATGCTGTTGACGATGGCCAAGGCCATGGGATAATGCGCCGTTGTGTGGCGCACGGCTGCGAGAAGGATCATTTGTTCCTTACGGGCGCCTTTGTCTTGGTGGTGTCCAGGTAGCCGGCGCTGCCGAGAGCGATCTTGATGGCTTGAGCGTTGTCCCGCGTAGAGATGGTGTTGTCCCAGATGGGGACGTTCTTGAGGTCGAGTGTTGGCTTCACTGCAGCTGGCTTGATAGGCTGGATGTCACCTGAGTCACTGTCCGATGCCTCGTCCATGCTGAAGGCGTCGTCGGAACCGGTATCATTACGGAAGTCGGGCGGTGGCGGGGCGTCGCCAGGGTCGGTCTTGATCGCACTCTGCCGAGCAAGATTGGCCAGGGGGGTGTTCATCATGCCGGTGTTGATGATGGTAGACATTGCGAAGGGATGGCGCACTTGTGCTGGAGGATGTATAACTGTAGGGGTGGGCGGGTGGGAAGAAAAACTCGTCGCACGGCGCCGTCGATCGTCGAAAGTTGTCGAGGGTCGAGATGCACGCAGGTTGAAGCCTCTGGCAGGCGTCGAGCACGGGGCAAGACGTCGAGCCAAAGGAGAGGGCCCAAAAACCTGTCGGAGGGAGATTATTGAAGTGATGGCTGAGTGGCACTTTCACTGATGGGAGGAGAGGAGTCGGCGAGACGGCGTATACATACGCGTCGAATCACGTCGAGTGTTAGCAAGGTGCAAGCTGGAAAGGCAAAGCGCTTCTGTGAGCCGTGGGCGATGGACGAAAGGTAGTCGCTGTCGCCGAGGTGATGGCTGAGTGGCACTGTCACGAGAGAGAAAGGGTGAGTCGGAATATTTCTGGAAAAGCAGTTGACTGAATTCATTTGAAAACTACAACCTTCTTACCGATACAGTCGCTACTGGTAGTATAGGATTAGTCGCGACTGGCGGACCCGCCGCGAACCGTGTGCTCTGAATTTACGCCTGCAGGTACTGGTGTGAATTACAAACAGGGCAGAAAAGGGCAGTAAATCCACCTACTGCTAAAAGTAATACTAAAAGATCAACACAGCAATCCGCCCAGAGTCTGGTACTGGTGTGAATTACAAAAGGGCAGTGAAGGGCAGTAAATCCACTTGCGACTAACTAAAAGTAGTACTAAAGAGGACCTTTCTGATTGTCCCTTTTTTTGGTGATTTCCTGATATCGCCTTTTTCTGCTACCTCATGTAATCATGCTAAAAGTGGTACTAAAATATCAACGCAAAAAGCCGCCTAAAAGCGGCCCGCATCCCGCATGAAGGTAGAGTCTGGTACTGGTACTGGATTGCTGCCTAAACGGCCGTCGTAGAGACGCTGCAAGGGTTTCACTGGTGCCAGTCCTGTCACGGGGGCGAAAAGAAAACTGGTACTGGTAAGGACTCAGTGGCCAGGGGATCATCGATGGCCCGGGCGCCGACATCGACTTGTTTTGTGGCGCAGATAATATAATATAGCGCGCTTTGCGAGGCACTGGTGCACTTTTCGCGGTGCTGATTATTCAGGGCAGTGTGCTAGGCTTATGAAGTGGAGTGCTGACGCTTTCGCGCGTCGATCCCCCAGCAGCAACCACTCAGTCGCTCCTAGGAACGTAAAATACTGCGCCGCGATGTAATCCTTACGATGTTGTACATTTATCGCGCTACTACGCGAATAATTTCCTTACAAATGAAGCTGCTGCAAATATCGATTTAAATAATCTGTATTTAATATCCCTGCTGCCGGAGTGGGATACTATCCGTGCAAAGCGGTATGAGATACCCGTACCTGCTGCAGACAGGTGTCGTAGTCGCTATATGATATGATCTAAACTAGTTTATGGGGTTTCCATCCTTGACCTAACCGCTTTTCAGCTACAAGTGCTGCGCAGTGGTACGGGAACTAGTAACTGTTGTTGCGCCCTTGTTGGGTGCAGCACGAGTAGACATAAAAGCAGCCAGAACAGCTGAGCCTGCCATCTTCCAGTTTTCGCTGCGTTCCACGCAGCGATGTAAAAACTGTCTCGTAACCCGTTGCGAGCAAGGTCACCCCAGGTTGTTCAAGACCACACCCGGCTCGCCACCCGAGTGTGATATTCTCGTCCGTACGTCCGTGCGTTACTATGTCAGATGGAGAAGAACCCGTCGCTGAGCCGACGCTGCAGTCGCTGAACGCAGATATGAGGGCCCAGTCTTCATTACTGCGAGAGCTGGCTACAGCTGTGGCACAATTGACGGCTCGTGATCGCGTTGTTGATGGAGAAGGGGCACATGGCTCCGGCTCAGGGCAGCGCTTCGCGAGACAGCCGACAGGCAGCGGGGGAGCCGCAGAGCGCCCCGACTTGCTAGAGCTAGCCCAGAGCGGCCGTGTCGGAGCAAAATCCGTGAGTGCCGAGGATGATTACCTCGCGGTGCCAGAGCTACTGCAGAGAGCAGAGTCTGGTTACGAGGCCGTTCGACCGGTCAGCCGAGTGCCTGGACTTTTCCCTTTGAGCACCGACCTAACGAACGAGTACCTCAAGCAGGATGACCGGCGTCTGCCGGCCCAGGAGGAGTACTTGTGGATGTCGTGTTTCGGGGCCCACATGGCCGCCCTTTTCGTGGCGCTCGACGAGCTACTGCCCTACGTCCCTTCCAGCAACCAGGACTTCACCCCCTACCTCGCGAGAGCCCGGAACCACGCCGAGGCCATCGACAAGGCGTTTCGGTTTCGTTTGGCCTTCCTACGGAAGCTCAGTGAGATCAAGCGTGTGCACGGTGACCAAGGTGTTCTGGATGTGCTGCGAGCTCAGCATTTTCAGCCTGCTTCGGAGCATCTGGGTTCCGCGATCTTTGGGGACCTCATGCGGGACTACGAGCGTCGTGTTTTCGAGGCGACCGTTGCCAGCAGCGCCAAAGCGACCGCTACTTCTCGAGTGGCGGCTGCAGCTGCAGGTCGCGGGCGTGGGCGAGGACGTGGCGGCGGACGTGGACGTGGCCGCGAAGGTGAGCACGAGTGACGGTGTGGGGCGCCGTTCGTCGGAGCTGCAGGAGCCTTGCGAGGCCACCTTTCGGTGACCGCCGCAAGGCGCACCCTTGCAGCTCAACGACGGGATGAGCGCCCTGTGTCAGGACCTGACCCCCCCCCACCTTACAGACTTCATTTAGACCTTCCTCGGTGCGGCGCTTCTTACAGCTACAGCCGAGTGCGGCTCAACCATCCGCACACCTGCACATGGCGGCTCAACCATCCGCCTTTCTTACAACCCCATCTCTGCGTTCGTCGGTTGTTACACTACGAGTTACAACCGGTTCGCAACGACCAAGTTTCGCGCGTGTACGTTACGCACGGGACAGGCGCTATGAGCGCGAAGGGCGCGCGGGGCGGCCCTCCTACCTGAACCTAGCCCCGCAAACCCGTACTGGAGCTACTGCAAACCCGTCCAGCAACTACCGGCCAACCGCCGGGAACCTAACCGCTGCTGCCGAGTACTTTGCGAACAGTAGCCGTCCCGGTGGCACTCTGTCAGTAAAACGACGCACTTACGTAATCGACGAGCCCGCAGCTATCGCTCCGTGGGCTGCGTCACTGCGATCCCGACTACAGGACGCGTTCGGCTCAGACGAGCTAGGCCAGCGGACGCTCGACATGCTCTCCAGCTCCCTCAGCGCTCAGACCCTCAAGAGCTACGCCGGCAGGTTGGCTCAGTTCGCTGAGTTCTGCCACGACTCCGAGAACATCAGCCCGCTAGAGGCGACTACTGCTACTGTTGTTCGGTACGTTGCCTGGATCGGGGAGCGAGGGCATATCGCAGCTAAGTCGCTGCAGCCCTATCTGTCTGCCATCAACACCTTCTTCGAGCTGCACAACCTCGTCCCGATCGCCAAGGACAGCCTACACCTCACTTCGGCAAGACGTGGGTTAATGTTACGTCAGCGTCGACTGGACGCTGCCCCTTTGCGTGTCCCTCTGCCTGCGGATGTAGCTTACCGCTTCGTCTCAAAGGCCGAGCTAATTGTGTCTGCTCCTTACCCAGAGTCCCACCTCGACTACCGAGCCCTCTTGGCCTCGGTTGTCAACTTCCTGTTCTTTGCCAGGGGCCTTACTGGCGTCTCCTGTCGAGTGCAAGATGTGCATGTCGACACCTACAACATCACCTTGCAGATCTACCGCGAGAAGGGTCGCGCCGGCCGGCGGGGACCTGACGACCTGCGTGTACTTCTCCTTCCAGTGTCCGAGCACCCTCGAGTGGCACGTCTCTTGCGCTACTTCATCGACAACGTCCAGTCTGTCCCCCTGGTTACTGTTGGCTTGGCTACCTCCAACTTCTGGGCTGTCAATGTGGCTGAGCAGTCGAAACCTTGGACTGCTACTACGATGTCAGACTGGTTGTCTACAGCAGTCAACCTAGTCAACGCTGCCCCCCCTGCTGGCACTTCCTGGACTTCACACAGTCTACGCAAGGGCGCAGCCTCTGCAGCAAACGCCATTGGAGCGCCACTGTCCCACATCCGCTACCAGGGCGGTTGGGCCACTAACTCTGATGTCGTTCTGGACTACATCGACCCCAACGTTCTTCCTTCTCCTGGCGCGTGGTTCTTCTTTGGACACATCGCCCCTCTCCGCCACTTCCAAGTCCAACAGGACTCCGCAGCGGTGGCCTTCCCAGTGCCTCCTTCATGACTTGGCGCTACCCCTTCTCCGTCAATCCACCGCTCTCTCCGTTCGCTCAAGACTGGCAAAACCAGACTCAACTTTGAAATGATCTAAACTAGTTTATGGGGTTTCCATCCTTGACCTAACCGCTTTTCAGCTACAAGTGCTGCGCAGTGGTACGGGAACTAGTAACTGTTGTTGCGCCCTTGTTGGGTGCAGCACGAGTAGACATAAAAGCAGCCAGAACAGCTGAGCCTGCCATCTTCCAGTTTTCGCTGCGTTCCACGATGTTTGACGTTCCAAAAATAATTTAGCAGCGCCGACGATGTTTGAAGCCCTGATGAAAAAAAACCATTTAGCAGCGGCTACACATGTACAATAATATATTACTTTTACATCTGCCTTAACATATGCGAATTCACATAGTCGCTGTACATCTTGTTCTATTCAATATCACCATACATACCCGCCGGACCACGAAGTCCATGTTGGACCCAGGGTACCCCGGTACCCTGAATCCGCTTTTTCTCTCTGTGAAATCCGCATTTTTCCAGTGAACCATTGGCTGCCGTACATGTGCTTAATTTGGACCTTATGGCAGAAGTACGACACCCAGTTGTTACCAAAGCATGGCACCTAGGCATCTTTGCCAGTTGGCCTTCTTAGACGGAGAGGTGTCCGTCCTAATTGACATCTAGCCGGCTGGTATAAATTGCCAGCCTCGGCTCCTTGTAATTCAGTCAACTGCTTTTCCAGAAATATTCCGACTCACCCTTTCTCTCTCGTGACAGTGCCACTCAGCCATCACCACGGCGACAGCGACTACCTTTCGTCCATCGCCCACGGCTCATAGCAGCCCTTCGCCTTTCCAGCTCGCACCTTGCTTGCTGGCACTCGACGTGATTCGACGCGTGCACGCCGACTCTCGCCGACTCTCCCCCCATCAGTGACAGTGCCACTCAGCCATCACTTCGACAATCCCCTCCGACAGGTTTTTGGGCCCTCTCCTTTGGTTCGACGTCTTGCCCCGTGCTCGACGCCTGCCAGAGGCTTCAACCTGCGTGTATCTCGACCCTCGACAACTTTCGACGATCGACGGCGCTGTGCGACGAGTTTTTCTTCCCACCCGCCCACCCCTACAGTTATACATCCTCCATCACAAGGGCGCCATCCCTCCGCAATGCCTACCAGCATCAACACCGGCATGATGAACACTTCCCTGGCCAATCTGGCTCGGCAGAGTGCGATCAAGACCGACCCTGGCGACGCCCCGCCACCGCCTCACTTCCGTGATGATACCAGTTCGTCTGACGACGCCTTCAGCATGGACGAGGCATCAGACAGTGACTCGGGTGACATCCAGCATATCAAGCCAGCTGCAGTAAAGCCAACACTCAACCTCAAGAACGTCCCCATCTGGGACAACACCATCTCTACGCGGGACAACGCTCAAGCTATCAAGATCGCTCTCGGCAGCGCCGGCTACCGGGACACCACCAAGGGCAAAGGCACCCGTCAGGAACAAATGATCCTTCTGGCAGCCCTGCGCCACGCAACGGCGCATTATCCAATGGCACTGGCCATCGTCAACGGCATCAACATGGACTCCAGGAAGTGTGGATATGCGGCCTGGACGGCCCTATTTACTGAGCTCCAGGGCTCGGCCATAGAGGAGCGCAGGCGCTTGGAGGAAGAAATCACAGCAGGCCAGCTCCCGAATGAGCCGGTTCAGGTGTATGTTCGCCGCTGCCGGAACCTCTGGAATTCGTTGCGCAAGGCACATGGCCAATGGACATTCGAGTACGTGGCCATCAAGTACCTCATCCCAGGACTTCGGCCAGCATACGATCACATTGTGGACGCCGCAAGGCCCGCGGCGTTTGCCTCCTACCGTTCATCGACGACTTCATGTTTCTGGCACCTTCGCGCCAGCTGGCACTACGCCTACGGGCCGAGGTCGAGCGAGTCTGGGGGCGCCTAGGCCTGGCCAAGCACCCCACCAAGGCGCACCCCAAGCCCACCCAGCAGCTGCAGCACTTAGGCATGGACTTGGACCTGGTCACTATGCAGTTCCGCGCCCCAGCGGCGAACTGCGTCGGCTCTCCAACCTGGCCCGCGACCTCCTGTGCATCGCTGCGCGCCGCCGCCGCCACGCGCCGGCCAAACTCCTTGCGTCTCTCGCCGGGCAGGGCCAGTTTCTCTACCTCGCGATGCCCCCGGCGCGTTTCTACCTCCGCGAGGCGCACACCGTCCTGGGCCGATGCTCCTCTCCGAGTGGCAAGGTCGTTCTGACGCGTCAGCTGATTCGCGATTTGGAGTGGTGGCGCGATGTTCCCACGCGCCACAACGGCGCACCGATTATGCGCCCGGTGGAGACAGCCTATCTGCACACGGACTCCAGCCAGTACGGCTGGGTGGTGGTACTGTGCGAAACTATGGAGGCACGCGGATATTGGTACGAGGAGGATCGTCGACGTCATATATTGTACAAGGAGCTCAAAGCGGTACGTCTCGCCATACAGTCATTTTTGCCACGGCTGATGGGGCGCCGCGTACTTTTGTACGAGGACAATCAGGCGGTGGTGCATATCCTGTCCAATTTGACTACTCGGTCACCGCCGGTACTTATGGCGGAACTTCGCAAGCAATGGTTTTTGCTGGATGTACACGATATTCGTTTACGAGTACGGTACATTCGGTCTGCGGCGAACGCATGGGCGGACAAGCTTTCGCGCGAGAAGGATTTTACCGATTGGATGATCAATCCTCGTATATTCCAGTACGTCGATCGCACCTGGGGACCTCATACGGTCGACCGATTCGCAACTATGGAGAACGCTTTGGTACCTCGGTACAACTCCCGGTGGACGGTCCTAGGTACCGAGGCGGTGGACTCCTTGGCCCAGTCGAACGCCACGTGGCGCGCCGAAGTGAACTGGTGCAATCCCCCCTGGCAGCTGCTGGACGATCTGGTGCTAAAGCTGCAACAATCGGGCGCCGTGGCGACCGTGGTCGCCCCGGCCTGGCACGGCCGCCCTTGGCCCCAGCAGCTACACGAGATGGCTACCGAGGTACTGCACTACCCTCCTTTCCGCGATCGTTCTTTCCCGGGCTGCTCGGGCGCCGCGCGGGCGTCGGGCCGCCGCTCTGGAGCGTGATGCTCTTCCGCCTTCCCTTCCGTCTTCCTTCTACCGGTCGCGACGCGCCGGTTACGGGGCTGTTGCTGCTACCTTGGACGTTTCCGCGGACTCTTTTCAGATATCCCGTACATATGCTCACAGCAGACAACACCCGACTGTGCGGTATGGGTTGAAATCGAACGTACCGTCTGCACCATGGGGAGCGATTATGCGACCTGGGCTACTGCGGTTACTCGGGGACGACGAGGTTGGGCGCCGTGCCGCGAATTTCTTGATGTCTTCGCGCGCGGAACGTACCGTGCAGTCCTACGGGTCTGAATTCAACCTATTCTGCGAGTTCTGCGCGCAAAATGGGAGACTGCCGGACACGGCGGATCCGCCGCTCATCGTTCGGTACATCTCTTGGGTTGCGGCACATGGCCGCAACAAGGCTGGTGCCTTTGGACCCTACCTTTCAGCGATCAACGCCATTTTTCACCGATAATTTCAAGGAGCCGCCGGCGCTTTGGCCTTTCGTCAACCAGGCGATGCGCGGTTGGGAGCTGGCTCAGCAGGTGCTGGATGTCCCGGACTACCGGGTGCCTTTACCTGCGAACGTCGCCCTCGAGTGTGTTCGGCGGACGCAGCGGCTAGTTTCTTACAAGTCCATCGCGTGCGACCTGCCCACATTCCGTGCCATGCTCGTTACCGCGGTCAATTTCCTTTTTTGTCACCGCGCGGGTACTAGTACGGGGTTCGGCGTGCGCGATTTGGCAGTTGATTTCCGCAGCATTGCGTTGTACCGTCGAGTACTTGAGGGCAAGCCTTCCGGGGCGCCTCGTCCGGTGCTGCAAATTTCCCGCGAGGCGCACCCCGAAATCGCGGAGCTTTTGGAGTTCTTTGTCACTTGCCGCGATCACGTGCTGCCCGGTGCTACTCGGTTTTGGCAACTCTCTGATGATGATCCCGGCACGTGGACCGCGGCTACTGTCTCCGAATGGGTTACTGCCGATGCCTTGGCAGTTGACGCTACTCCGCCTGCTGGTTTCTGCTGGTCGTCGCACAACCTTCGCAGTGGCGGGGCGTCCGCGGCCTCGGCCACGGGCGTCCCTATGCCTATGATTCGCTGGCTTGGCGGCTGGAAAGTGGGCAGCGGCGTGGTCCTCAATTACATCGTGCCGGGCATCCTGGACTCCGATGGGGCTAGCTACTTCTTCGGCTCCCAGGCACCGCAGCTTTCCGCTGCTAATCTTTCACAGTGACTGGTTTTCACCGGTAACTGTGGCCTTCCGGTTTTGCCTGGCAACGTGACTCGCACTCTGTCTAATCGTTGTTAAGTGCTTAACTGAGTTTAGTCAGACGACGGACCGAGTTGTGCGGCCAAACGACTACCACCTGGAAAATATAGCACAGTAGCCAGTCATCGGCTCTGTCTAGAATCTTCCAGGATGGGACAGTGAGCAGCGGACTCGCGACCGCACCAGCTCCCGACATGTTTCCCTGCCTGCCTGTAGCTACTACTTAGCCAACTGTCTAGACCATAGCGCTCATCCCTTTTGTTGTTGCGCTTCACGCACCCACCCGTCCCACCCATCTTCTTTGGTGTGGCGAGGGGCTTGTAAGACAAGACACTCGCTTCTGGCAACGTGACTCGCACTCTGTCTAATCAGGAGATTGATGCTTACCTGTTCATGTCGTGCTAGACGCAACATTCAGTTTCTCAGGAGATTCTCACGGATATGCAATAGTCGCTACATGACTTGCCGTGATGTCACCAACGGATTCTCCGCGCTTTTGATAGAGCGCGGCTATCCACTAAATCTACATGTACCTCGTTTTAGCGTCGTAAGGCCAGTAAGAATTGTTACCCCCTTCCTATACAGACTTTCATAACTATTTTTCATAACTTTTTCGGGTGACTTTATCGTTATCGCGGCCACGGTCCTATACAGTGCGAATGATAAGTTATCATTCCGTCATCACCGCCGCCCGTACAGGATAGCGGATTCGCGCGGGGACCGTGCCGGGCAGCGCACCCGGCATCGCCCGCACTCCGCATCCTCCACCCAAACCCACTTGCCGACACCTCCTCGGCCCAGTCAAGCGCAGCGACTCCCGCCTCGCCCGCACGACACCGAGGATGAGCAATGAACCGTGGGATTACGGTGGCGTAGGGGACGAGGACGACGAGCTGGAGGCGGATGAAGGCGGGGACGGCAGCAACGGCGAATCCTGCGGAGATGCCGGCGGCGATGACGCTGCCAGCGAACAAGCGGGCGAGGACGGCCCAACTGCAAACGAGAACGCCCCCACTGACAGCCTAGACCCGGAGTCCGACTTCCCGCTGGTTGACAACAATGCCCGGTGGTGGGGAGGCAGCTGACGGCGGCGACGGCGGAGGCTGTGGGCGAGGCCGAGGGCGTGGGCGTGGACAAGGCTCCGCATATTTGTGGCGCTGTGGCCGCTGTGGGCGTGCATGGCAGACGCCTGTGGTTCCTTTGGGCTGCGCCTACGGGTGCGCACAGGCGGGGCACGCGGGCGGGGATCTCGAGCTGATGGTCCGCAATGGCGGTCGGACCGGGTGGCAGAGGCACCAACTACAGGCGGGCGGCGGCCACAGGGGCGTTAAAAACGTACCGTACGGGACAAAAAAGTTATCATTATCTGTAATGATAACTCCAGCGCTCTTCAACCCCGAGCGGCTTCGGGATTGAAGAGCGCTAAGAGGCATATCATACGGACATCGCGTCATCAGATAATCCTGTCATCGGATAAATACTCGCACCGGAGCGTGCCACGTCGTAACTGATGACATGCCCCGCGCCGCTATCTGATGACAGACCCGCGTGTATACTGTACACGGGGGCATTTCCAAATGGAAATGCCCCCGTGTACAGTATACACGCGTCATCAGATAGCGGCCTCGGCCAGCCCATTTTCAAAACATTTTCGCCCAGTCTACCTACCTGCCCGGCACCCGCCGACGCCATGGCAGGCTCCACCGAGCAATCTCCGCAACGGACAGCCAGGCGGGGCGAACCCACATGGGAGACCCGCCCTCCCCGCACTATGGGGGGTCATGTTTCCCCTGGGTTCACGGTTTCGCCGCGGGAGCTACGCGCGAAGGCCCGTGCACTGGCGGGGCGCAGCGGCCGCAGCCCTGGCGCCTCGCCCGCCGCCACCGCGCTGCGCCCGTCTCGCCCGCCCGCGCGTGGTCATCCCTCGACAGCCGGCGCAGTGCATGATCCTTGTCTCGCTTCTCGTTGCCTGCACGGTTAGGATGGCGTGCGCTCGCGTGGCCATGGGGCGTGGCCCCGTTGTCATCCTCATCGGTGTACGCTTCGTCTGTATGCGGTGTGTCCATGTCTATGTCCAGTGCGGCCCCGGCAATGGCCAGCATCCGAGGGTACGCGCTGCCCTCCGACTGCGCGTTGCCGTAGGTAAGTGCAAGCCCTTTAACTTCGTCTACGGCAAAGCTAGGACGCTCCATGACTGTCCAGTGTGGATGGGCGGGACGGACGGGGCGAGAGACACGAGGGAAAAGATGGTGTTTGCGGGCCCGATGGCGGCGGCGGAACTAGAAGCGCCGGTCGATTTCTTGCGATATCTGATGACAGACCAACGCATCTTGATATTTGTCCGTATGAATCACATCTCTTGTCATGCGTTAGCGTTGTCGACGTGGCAGCCCGCGGTGCGCGAACGGTAGATGATGACAAGGATTATCTGATGACGCGATGTCCGTATGATATGCCTCTAAAGTTATCATTAGGAATGATAATTATCAATAGCGATACCCGTTCTACACGGACCGTCAGATCGCCGTGGGTACAGGTGAACGAGATCTTGACCGTCCACTTTACCCGTACCGTGTACCGTTACGAGTTAAGAAAAAGTTATCTTTCGCGGATGTGGCGAACGAACGTGATAGTTCAAGAAAACGAACGAGATAAGAAAAAGTTATCATTCCTGTATAGGAAGGGGGTTAGTGTGTTTCCCTACCTTTGGGTTGAGCGGAGAAAACGGAGTAGGCGGTCCGAAATTGTCCGCAATGTGAGAGAAGCGATACCGGTAACACCGCGTTTCTATAACGAAATTTGAGTCCTCCTCCTCCTCCTCCTCCTCCGCATGCGCTGTGTTTGTGTGCATGAACCGTCATAAGTTCGATGTTTGCTCGTTTGATTTCTAGGATTTTTTACCTTAGTCCGGAAAAACCCTGCTACTACGAAGAATTTATCCCGAATCGTACCGGAAACATATTGCAAAAATCACGAATGTCCTCCCCAGTCCGCGCGTACTGCGTCTTCGTCAATGAACCGTGATACGTTCGGTATTCGGTCGTTTGATTTCACAGTACGGGTACGAGTACGGTTTGTTTCTGAATTGCAATATAATAATAACATGTTATCATATTTCTGACGCGCGTAGTGTATTCTGGCCCAGGCACCCTTGATATTCGTCTGATACGCCAAAATAACGCGGTACCGCAGCGCGTTTTTGCTGCTCATTATGGTGCATGGATTAATATAGCGCTGTATAAATACCATATACCGGTATGGTACTATGGTGTAGCCGCCGCCTCATGTCACTCACATATACAGCCCCGCGTCCGCCGACCCGGGGCCCGGCGTCCGTCGACGGACGGGCGACGGTCGAACGACGGCGTCCGGCGTCAGGTTTCGGTGCACGCGGCGGGCTTGGCGTTTCGCGCCGTGCCCGCCCCGTAGATCTGACGACCGGCCCGACCGGCGCGGCCTCGTGCTGCGGGATACGGGCCGCTTGTACGCGGCTCGCAGTGCTGATACTTATTTAATACAGTTCTGATTTTACCGGTGGGTTTCTTACTGGCATTTTTGTAATGCACACCAGTAGTCAGCGGCGCGCTGTAACGCTGCTTGTAGATTTGATCTGTTTATTAATAGTACATGATTACATGAGCTAGACGCAACATTCAAGAAATCTATCCACACATAACGAAATATGTTTATTAATAATCCTTCGGCTGCATTTCATTTTCGGCCGCAACCGCAAGTAATCGTATACGGGTACCCGGTTGCGGCTCGCGAGTAGTCGTAAACGCTTAACACGGAGTTGTATTATTGAGCCGTAACCGTAAAATGGCGGATTTGCGGCTCGAGGATTTGCGGCTGGCCTCGCTAGTCGCAAATATCGCAATATTTACGACCGCCCTAAATATGGCTCACTGAGCCGTAAATCGAAGTAATACTTTATGCAGAATATATGCGTTCAGCGCAATGTACAGGCCGGCCGAAAAGGGTCGTAGGGGTCAGGCGGCGCCCTGCTTGCTGCTCGGCCCGGCACCAGCCCAGGCGCCAGGGCGTGCTGATGCTGGGCCCGTTTGAACGTTTGAACTCACATGATTGAGGGGGTGCGGTCAATCATGTAAACATCATTGACCGGGCTCATTTGCCAGTCGCCCGCCCACATCGTGCCGTGTTGGGTGCTCATCAAGCTACAACACTCCCAAGCGACTGATCGCGTTGGACTCCAAGCCCCCTCCCCGCCCGCGCCGCCACGGCCGCAAGCCCCGCTTCCAGGCGCTACGGGCATGGATGACGACGTCTTCTGGGCGGACGAGGAGAATGAAGAGCAAGTTGGGCCTGGAGGTTGGTTGGCTAACCGCGTCGTGCGGGGTAACAACGAGAGCACCGAGGATAGCGATCAGAAGGAGGAGGATGAGGACGAGGAATGCGGCAACGAGGACGAAGGGGATGAGGACGACGAGGGCGAGGGCGACGACGAAAATAACGGCGGATACTTGGATGTCACATTTCACGGTGCCGGCCGCAACCGTAAACATGCCGAATTTGCGGTTCCTACGAGCATTTTAGTACCCGTATGAATATTTGCGACTATGGTTACGGCCGAAAATGAAATGCAGCCTTACTGCTCTTTAAAAAACTCATTAACAAATCTACCGCTAAAAGCAGAATGATCTGAAAGAGCAACACTACAAGCCGGTTGAAAGCGGCCCGCATCCCGCACGAGGCTCAACCCAAGAGGTAGGGGCACCTCCACAAATCCCCGGCGCGAAGCGCCGCTTAGTTTTAGGTACCCCCCCTCTAATCTCACCCGCCCCTCCATAAGTTTTGTAGCTGGTTGATGTGCTGTGTGAAGTACTATCGACATAAGTGTCCGGGGGGAAAGTTCTGCAATTGTCCATATATTGTGTAGGGGGCAGCTGCCATACATGTAGGTGTGCATATCAAGGCATGAGGGCAGCATTCAGAGCACAAACCACACGATTAAAGTAGTGTTCTATGGGTGCCCCTGCCCCTTCTGGCGTGTGCCCACCATACAAATGGTCATACATTTGCTGTGAGTGTTGGCCGCTATTGCATGCTTCTTGTCTATATGGCGCCGCGCCTCCTTTCCCGCTCTAGTTGTTGCAGCTTGCTCTTGCCATTAGTTGCATTTCCTTTGCAGTGATGCATGTCTCATCACCCCCCCCCCCCCCCCCCAGAAATGTCTTCAGGACATCCGGAGGGGGGTCTCAAAAGAAAATTGCCTATATATGCTGCTCGCGGGATCTGAAATCATATCGGGGGTCGCAATTTTTATAGCTATAGAAGGGGTGACGTAATTCCAACCCTGTTGGATCACCGTCTAAAACGCTGCCATGAAAATATCCGCGCGGCACTTGCCACGAAAGGTCCGCCTTACCCGTTTTGGCGTCGGCACATTCGAGTTATGCGATTTTTGGCAAAAGCTTCATCCCGCGGAGCAAAGCATTTCGGGAATGCGATGCATGTGCAACAAAAACGGCAATGTGAGGGATGAGGCGAGCCGACGCCACAACTTGAAAAGTTCCCAGTCCTAAGAAATCCAGGGCGCCGTGAAGGGAATGGGGAACCCCGCCCCCCCCAAAAGTCAGTTAAGTCCTCGGGTGTTGACCACCTCGCTACTAATAAAATCCCTAATCTCTGGACCTAACAACCCAAAGTTGTGACGGTGATAACCCCACCGGGAGCACTCCACCAACATATATATTATATTGTCTCTGCTGATTAAATTCGACCACATGCAAGACATTGTTCCACAATGTTCAAGGAGCCGCTCGGGCATGCATGGCGGCATGAATCCGGGCCAATTGGCGGGCGGTGGGAAATACTCAGGTGCGTAATTGTATCATAATGTGTAGCCCGGCCGCCACCCCCACGGGGACACCCGTGCCGTAATGTGGCAACGGGTTTGACGCCACTAGCCTCCCAGACTGTCTCGTAATTATACTTTAATGGCCCGTAATCGCGACTTTCCCACGGAATATATATGGGCTTGCAATCGTTGTTTATACCGTGTAATCGCCACTTTTATGCTAAGCTCGGTATGTAGTCGCGATGAAGTGCCCGGCGGGCCCGCATTCCGTAATTGCTATTAGTACCATGTCGTGCCATCCCCATAGTACATTGGGCCAACATCGCGCCTTGCGCGGCTACCAGTAATCGCTCCGGGTTTCGTCACGTTGTACTTTAACGCCTCACAGGCTCCGTGACGACGCCCAATGGCCAACGGCCAACGGTATCGTAGGGCTCAAACCGGCTGAATTGCTACAAGTGCCGGCGGGCATATGCATCGCATCAGCGTCTGTGCCAGTGACTAGCTCCTACCCACCCCCGCGCCGCTGCGAACGAGCCGCCGGCGCCAAGTAAATGGCGTCGCAACTCCAATAAGCGCCGTATTCATGAGGGCAAGGAGGACTGGACCGCTGCCAAGAGAACTTGGGAAGAGGTGACCAATAGAATGCGCTGCTACGCTTGTGGCGCCTCTGTATCGAGGACTTACTTCTACGACACTCACAAATGGACGGCGGCGTAGACCAAGCCTCCGGACACCGCCGCGCCTGTCGCGGCCGGTGGTGACGGCGCCCCTGCTGCACCGTACGTCCGTCATGCCTCTACTCCGTACGGATCCGGTCAGAGCGAAACGCGGGGCGAGCCGAGTGATGCATCGATGCCGTTGCCGCCGCCACCCCCCCCCCCCCGCCTCCCTCGCTGTCCACCGCTCCCGTTTCCCCGAAACGAATCAGCTAGCCCCGCACTACCCAGCGGCGGGGAGGGGCGTTCGGTGGGAGTCGTATGATGGTGGCATGGCAACAAGCATGGCAGCGCAGGTCGGAGATGAATGCCGAGCTTCACATGGGCGCTGTCATAACCAAGACGTTCGGGACGCGGGGGAGCTTTCTCGGCCAGGTAGCCCCCCCCCCCCCCCCCCCCCCCCCCCCCACCCCCCCCCCCCCCACCCATGTTGCCCTCCTTGACGTCCCGTTACTACACCTGCCATAGGCCCACCGCCGCCATGTGATAGCCACCCGTGTGTATCACCCAACATACAGGTCGTCAGTTGGAGATGGGATAACAAGGACGCAGACGCGGCAGATAGGGAGCTGGTGATGAAGGTGATTTACGACGACGGCGACTCGGAAGAGCTAACTGAGTCGGAAATACAACCGCTATACTTGACGACATAGCAGTTGGGCGATTTCACTCCCATGTTGCCTCAAGGCGCCATTGACAACCTACCGGCGGTGCGCCCCTTGCGACGGTGCCTTCGGGCGGGGGGTGCTTGCCCGCGTTGTTGCCCCATATAGTTCAGGTATTGGTAAGAATATCGCACCGGCAAGGTGCAAACGATGACTTGCTGACGATGACGGTTACGCACGCGTTGGTTTACATGCTTGCGCGCATATGAGTGCCTACAGAAGCTACGCGAACTTCTGGACGCCGACAGCGACGCCGCAGGCATTGTCGCAGGGGTTGTGGAAGGCAGTCCATGTGACGACACCCGAAGCGACAGCGACGGTGAAGGGGACGTTGGCGCGAGGTACGACTTCAGTACCAGCGCTGAAGGGAAGTATGACGGGAAGAGGTGAGCATGTATCGTGTCGACCCCCCCCCTCCCATTGTGTGGCCGCGCCTACTAGTCCGTTACTATCACAATTCCTCCACCCCGCTTCGCAACATCCGCCGTTAATTGTACACCGGTGCCGACGCCACACTGGTGGAGGCCGCGCTCAATCTTTGCGAGTGAAAGCTGAAGCACAACATAATAAAGACGGCGGCTGTTAGGGTTACCACCATAACCCTACATGCATACCTATACCCGCATTCATGTGTACACCCATACCCATACTGTCCACTCACTTATATACTAGCACGCCTATATACATACTGCTCATCCGCACATACATATAGACTGCGCACATGTTACACGTGATCACGCCCACGTGATCATGCCCTCGTCAGCCATTACGCCCCGATGACTCCTTGGTGACTCCAAGCCTAGATTGCATATCCAAGCCTAATGCCTGCGCATGCGACCGACTGCTGAGCCGATAGTTGTATAAAGCGATGTACACCCCGGTACACTGTAACAATTTCCTTTGCTGCAAACCTTTTCCTTGCCTATGCTAAAGTCCCTCGCCTAAAGCTTACAGCGGCGTTCGAGAGGCTGTCGGAGGTGCTAAAGAAGCACATGCTACCGAAGGACGGGTCAGAGCTTACCGAGACGTGGTACTACCATGTGGGGAATGCATGAACGTCCCGGACATAAGGAAGTATATCGTTCACTGCTGCCCGTGTGACGAGCATCGGTACGGCCACTCCCTGGATGGTGACTAGAGCTACGACGACCGCTGCCCTCGCTGCGATCTGACGCGCTGGACACCCGAGTCACTGCGCCACCCGCGCCCCGCCACACCTCAACCGCGAAAGTTTTACTATGGCTTCAACGTCTGTGAGGTGATGCGCCCCCGCCCCCTTCCGTTTGCCCCCACTCATTGGCAACATTGCCATCGCTAAGCTTAATTGAGTTATTCTTGCTGTTGCACGAAACACGATGCAGGTGGTGAAGCAATTCTTTTGGTAATAGGAATGGGTTCTGCGCCGAGGCACATGCAGAGACCAATCTATCGATGGGTTTAGGAATTCTGAAGCATGCAAGGTCATGGATGCCTTCACTAAAATGCAGTTTTCTCACAAAGACAATAACGGAGTGTATGATTTATGTGGAGATGGGGTGGAGCTGCACTACCGCAAAGCATATTCTTGCTGGATATCTGGCATTAGGTTCGTACCCAAGTGCTTTTGCATGCTGCGAGATATATGAGTGTAATTATAGTTGGGTGGTTTTGACCTGTCATAGTGCGGTGTGGCATGTCGCTGCAGGTGTCAAGACATGCCATCATCAAATCGGGGGAAGAAGGGCAATATGCAGGTGTTGATCATCATCACCAAGGGCCCTTTGCACCAAAGCACATTGACATATATATATATATATATATATATATATATATATATATATATATATATATATATATATATATATATATATATATATATATATATATATATATATATATATATGTGGAGGAGACACTCAAGGCAATCGCCATGACGCAGAGCGTGGAGGGCGCACTAACTGTTCAAAATGTATATGAGGTGACTGACAACGATGGCAACAAGTCCAGAGCGCGCCGTGACTTGCAGCATCGGATAAGCACCCGCCACTGTCAAACAGAAGTTGGTATGCTGGCATGCGGTTGGCTGCTGCCAGCATATGACACGGACATGCACAATGTGGGATGATGGATCACATATATACATAGCGCATAAGACGCATGTGCATATTCAACACATTATATCCCAGCAACCATGGCCGCGAAAAAATACACATACACCGCCCGCCTCCCACTTGCTGTCCGGTGTCTCCTCCGCGTTTCGAGCCGCCGGTCCCGCCAGCCCCCAATCGATCTTCCCCTTGATACCGATTGTGCCACGCAAGTCGCCATGCTACTCAGCAGTCTGGCGACCAGCAACCGTGCGACGGGGGTCGACCTGCGCCGCAGCCGTGTGTTCCAGAACCCGATCCGTACCCTCGGCCCCAAGCTCGGGGCATTCACACCCACTCACGACGTCTGGGCAGTGGCCCCACGCACCCGCTATACCGGCTCCCGCCGCTCCGGCAGGGGTGAGCAGAGCCGGACTCGCCACTAACACGGGATCCGACGCGAAACTCGTCGTAGCCATTATCACGCACCTATATGGGCGGGAGAAGATCGCGAATGTTCACCAACCGGCGCCGCCTACAGCCGACTAGTCGGCGATGCACCACGGCCAGCTCCCCCAAGAGCTTCAGCCACCACCAACTACCCAGCTACAAGCGGCCCTCGCCCCGGCCGCGGCAGCCCCTCAAGCCACGGAGATGGACGGCGACGACTCGCCACCGGCAGTCGATCAGCTGGCGACAAGCGTCGATCCAGCCCCGCACCACGAGCCGTCTCCACCGGCCGCAGCCCATAACCCCACCGCGACCAGAGAGGCCTTGGAGGCCACCGCCCCCCTCGAGCAATCCTACACAACCAGCACACCAGCCCAGGCTTCCCGCATGGCCAGCTCGCGGCAGAGGCTCACCGCCCCCGTCGCCCCCCGCGCCGGACGAACCCCTTGCAGGTGCAGGTAGGCCGTCTACGGATACCTTCCGCCGGCAAGGCGCCCAACCCCAAGCCGGACGCACGCCCGCGACTATCAGCGCCGCCACCGAAGAACTACGGACGTTTCTAGTCCATACGCCCAGATGCATGTTTTCGAATTTACCAGCACTTTCCCCGCAAGTATTACTGACAGTGTATCGCCCGTCCTGCGGGCTTGGTACATGCACGAGACGGAGTCATCATGCCATTAAAAGCAGTATATTGTGCCGGAAATATATATATATATATACATTAGAGATGGAGGGGCACTGTAGCCCCCACCCCATCAAGCTAGCCGGCTGAGCGGTAAGTAAATACTGAGCACCATATAACTATTCCGGTTGGCTCCTCTCCCCCATCACACCTCAGTAGCAGCATGCGGGACGCCTCTGGCTGCCTTGGCGTGCGTGCCTGATGAGCTCTGGATGGAATTGGTCTCACTTAGGTAGGGACAGCATGGGGGCGTTGCTGTCTTAGCTATAGCCCATTGGAAGGAGGAGGGGCTAGGAAACAAAAGAGGATGGCCAGTAGCTTGAGCTGTGATAACACTTCGTGTTCCCCACTGTGGTTAGAGATAGCAAGTCCTAAGAGCAACTCATTCTGAGCGAGTGGATGCAGCAGACTAGACGTTGTAACAAATTTCAATTTCAATTTGTATTTAAGTCGGATGCTTTAAGAACTTTCGAGCCCGTGCCGCTGCGGCCGTAGCCTCTACGGGCGCAATATACAATTCCCACATCATTAGTGCAGTGGCAGTTCCGGAAGATTTTCTTCCCACCCCAATAAGGCGCAAGCACAGTTTGTAGTTTATTTGTGTCGCTAGTACTACCCACTCCGTCCCCGCACTTCACACCCGTAAGTTAGAACCGGTACTACACATGTTTTAACGACAGACACACGCACATATATAGGAATCGCATCCCGTCTATCGACTATAATACCGAATATAGCGCCTCAATGGCGCGCTTGCCCTCCTTAAACCTGTCATCTCTTAGCCGCGAACTGGCACAAGTCTAAGATGCGCCGTAGGAAGGCGGCCACACCGCTGGACGGCAGCCGTCGAGCGCGGTTAGCATATTTCGCCGCGACACCCCGTCGGCATCCTCAAAGGAAGGCAGTCATGCACAACTCGAGTAGGTAGCTAAAGGAGGACGCCCTAGGCGTGTGTCCACCTTGAGGTACGTGCCCATGCTGGGATACGGTGGGAGTGCGCTTGATTTGCGGCGCCGACGGCGAGGCAGCAAGGATTACGGACGGAGGAATGACGGTGTCGTCGCGCATAGCCTGCGCAGCGGCGGTGCGTCCGCCGCTTCCGCCGCCGGCGTTACCCTACCCAAGGTATGTTGGCTCGGCGACTGAGTGACCAGCAGCAACGTCGTCCATACCTACGTGGTCCCGGGAATTTTGGACTCCGCCGGCGGCCAGTTCTTTTTCTCTTTCCTGACCCCAGTGGCCTTTCGCCGTCATCGGCAGTACACTGACCGTTTTTCCCGGCCGGGCCTGCTCCCTTCGTTTTTCTGGCAAACGAGACTCGCAATGTGTCTTATCATTATTCAATACTTAAATGAGGTTACCTAGACCGACCGAGTGGTGCGAGCGCTTCGATTTGTGCCCCTACTCTTGAAACTTTTCTGTCGGTTGCCGCTGCTACTTTACACGACACACCGAGCTTTCTAGTAGATCCCGAAGTTTCTAGAGTGGCAGCGGCTGCCAGTTGTGCCAGCTGACTATGGACTGCTCCCGACCTTGCAGTCCCGAATTTCCATCACTACTAATTAGGTGGTCCGGAGGTGGCATTGCGCTCATCCCTTTTGTTGAAGCGCTTCTCGCACCCACCGCAACCCACCCTACTCGTCAGTGTGGCGGGTGCCTTGCAATCAAGTCACACGCTCCCTTTGCAAACGAGACTCGCACTATGTCTAAACGCAAACTACTATAGACGTCATTTGGCGGTAATTAATTGAATTTAACACATGCTACTATTGCACTGATTATGGTATAGGTGATATCTTATTGCTGTTGTAACAGTCATATTTCATTATGGTACTTTCTACACTATATCCTCGGCAAGTGAACTTATGGAGGACATCCATTTTGCTTGAAAGCGTTTCATAGCAGCAGTGGCACCGCCAAGGTTAACCAAGGCTTTTCCCACCGGCCTTGGTTAGCGCCCATGTATTGCTTTGCTGTACTATCTAGCACCAAGGAGGCACCAAGGAGGCGCAGGCAAAAGTTGCAAAGGGCCATCGCATTTCTAACACCCACATTCAGGACGACAACCTCCATTAGGACTGAATTACTGCATGGTTTCTATGCACTTCCCCTCCCACTTGGTGCACCAGGTTGGTGCCGAGGTGTTGTGGTGGCAAGCGAATCGCCAGAGCCAGACTGTGGGTTATTCCCATCAACAACTCCTGCACCTACCAATTGTTGCTGCTGAATGTTGTTGTTGCAATGCTACTTATTGTTGCATAGCAACTTGTTATTGCAGCCCTTGCAAGTTTTGCAAAACATCCACCACATGTAGAGGGTTCATCTCGGTAGACCGTTGCTCAGCAGCAGGTTGCGCTGCAGCAGACGAGGGCCGGATTGGGAGCCAATACAACTGTGGGCTGTGCGGCGACAACTGCAGCGCATGTGTTGCCATCATCATTGTGTTGGTGCTTGCGCTTGATGGCCCTTCTGCCCTTATGCTTTGCGGGGGTCTTGAGTGTTGTTGGAGTCTCGTTACGGCTATCCTGGCGCTCACGTATGGCTGCAAGCTCATGAGAGTACAAATCATCATCAGACTCATGAAGTAGAACATCCGCCCACTTATGAGCCGGTTGAGGGGATTCCCACACATCGTCCTTATCGACAATGCACGTAGCATCGCCATATCTCGCCTGAGGCACGCCCTCGAACTCTCGACCAATGAGGCAAGCCTCCGTATCTAGCATCTCGTGCACCAAGTCGTTAATGGTGAAGTCTGCTCCTGCCCGCTCAGCTTCCTCGGAGCTTAGCGAGCCAAACAATCCAGGATCTTGAAGCCCATTGGACTCAAAGTTAAGGACAGGTAGCTTAAGTAGTGGTTCTTATGCGCCGAACAACCAGAACGAATGTCAGTAGCATCTATTTATCAAATTATAATATGTCACCAGGAACGTACCCGTGGTTCGAGAACGCGCTCGCTCCATCTTAATCCGGCGGGGGGGGGGGGGGGCAGAAGGCGTTTGATGTTGCTGTAAACATACACTACCTTCGCAGCACGCTCGTTCATGATGGATGCTCGCCGCAAACCAATGATCCGGTGATAGATTGAGTTCACCCGTTCCGTAGGTGATGCGTTGCAGCCAATGATTGATACAGGGAATGCAATGTACTTGGTGAACGGCTCGTGTGATTCTCCTACAAAGGATGACCACCACATCCGCTGTTCGTAGACATCTGCAAGCTGTAGCTTCTCGATGTTTCAAAAGATGCCTCGTTTTTGCCTCATCTGCCTCCATGATAAATTCACCTAGCATCAACACATCACCATAGCTATTACTATAAGAATGTATGGCGCAGTTAGGCAGCCAATAGATGGCATCGGATGATGGAATACTCACGACATGTCGCAGTCTGTTGGGAACAGCTCGAGCACACAACTCATCAAACGCATATGTAGCCCTATCAATCAACACATGTGGCAGTTCTAGGGCGCCCGTGCGCTCCAATTCCCAGATCCTAGGATCACGGACAACACAAAGCGCTTGGATTCTGGTCTGCGCTGGTGTTATTTGCCGCGACCAGAGGTCTCGCGCTATCGCCATATCCTTGCTTGGCATTAGCATGCACGTCTCCGGCCACTTCTCCATCTGATATTCAAGGAACCATGCATCAGACAGATTAGATGTGTTCTTCTCCATAGACCGCTGCACCAATTGGTAGACACGCATAAACTTCTCTGAATCTATGACGTCATGTTCCAGGTCGATATCGTTGAGGTCATGGTGGACCTGTGGCATTAGCATGTAAGCCTATAAGTGAATGCATGTAGCAGTGCATTCATTTATTTAATAACTGCTTGACATTGCACTTGCAGTGATGCATACCTTTTGCATATTCACTTTGTCATCTTTTTTGTCTCAGAATTCCTCACATCCACCATGTATTGCTACTTGGTGATTGATTGCCTCATCAAATGCAAGTTCCTGGTATGGGATGCAAACAGGTTGTAAATAGACACTTTGCGGGTGTCACCCTTGCTCAGCAGCGGCACACAACAAACAAGTAAACTATGAATAATGAAAGCACAAGGATGAATTATTCGTGAATATTTTGTACAAGAGCAAATCATGTCACAGCATAGGCGCACAGCTCAAATTCAGATTGGGGATGAGAACCACGTTTCGCTTCTCAGCAGTGGCGTCGCGCCGCTCTTTCAAGTTTGCCCCCTCACGTAGGGGCCGTAGCTGGCCTGGGGGAACCCCACGCTGATTGAACCACTTGCAAATTCTGGAAGTAGATGACACGGCAGTTGTGATTCTTGGGGATGCAAGCGGTACAGCTCGTCCATCGACCTTGTGCTTGTGACAAGGTGCTGTCACCGAAGTGGGATGCGCAGCTTCTATCTTTGCCCGGCAGGCGGTCATCACAGCCGGATCGTCGGTAGTCGGACCAACCGCATGCGGCCATGGACGGCTCCACAGCCTTCACGTAGGCTTCGGTGTCCTGCAATTCACCTGCAATTCAGGGTTGTCAACAGCACGCTCGAAAAATGCAGTTGCATGTGTGTCAATGACAGACACTATCTTCAACGGCTGTTTCTTCTCATTCTGCCTACCATCCATACTGGCTGACAAGCCATGTTCGGTACCCTCCTCCATGGTGCTCTTCCATGGGAGTCTTGACATATATTCATAGACTGAGTCCAGCCCGGTCGTAGCCATCCAGGTTTAATCTGCAAGCAGCGTGCAACCATCCATTACTTCATTTCTGTAGCACATCAGGTTTGCCCATGATGAACACTGCAACGGAACATGATTGCATCATTTAGAAATTCAAAAGCACATACCTGGCACGCCCTTTTGCGCTATACGCGGGGCACAGCTCCTTGATCATATTCCGGAACAGCTCATCTTCCACCCGGCCAAAAGGTAAGCCGTTGCCGTGGATGAAGGATGCCATCACGAAGTCCAGGTGCTTCTTGCGGGGTGCATCACACACATTGTTGTCTTCGACATTTAAGCTGGTTAACAATGTTGGTGTTGCGCGAGCAGATACATTGGCTCTTGTTTCGCAACTCGCAGAAGAACCAAACTGCACGCTTCCTGCGATGTTGCTGTTTTCCAGTAAAAAACGCCCTTTCTCTAGCCTGATGGCTTTGTCACCTGTGCCAGTTGCATTTTTTGCCTCGCTCAATAGTTGTAAGATATTCATAAACAACTAGTAGTTGGGCAACATGTATGGGGATCAAGGCTAGCTATGCATCAAAACGAGCAAGAGACGTACGTGCTTGAGCAGCCTTGTTGGTTACGCACTGCTTATCCGTCATGTTGATAAGCAGACCGTGCCGCGTCTTGGCGTCCTCGCTATAAGCGTGGAGGCGCAGACCACCGCAGTGAACAACAAGATGCAACTTCATCTTGCTGATCCCCGAGGACAGGAGCTGCCAGTCGGAGCCCCTTTCGTTTTGTGGAAGGTGATTGCATCGCGAACATCGTAAAGGTTAGTTGCTGCCCGTTCCTCTCTCCTTTGATGTTGAATATTGCCTTTGCCTGATCATGAGCCTAGGCAACACTGGCGGCTGGCGGGATCGTGTCCATCGCGGCATGTACGTGGGTTGTTATAACGGCATGTGAGGGAGCGGGCGGACGCCTCAGACATGTGCAGATGTGGGCTAGGGAAGGGGGGGGCGGGGGGGGGGGGGGGGGGGGGGGGGGCGGAATGCGCCGGGCGGACCCGCACCGGGTGCTGAAGGGGCGGGCGGCAAGCTAGCGGGCGCGCGATCAAGCCCCGGGTGCGGCATGTGAGGGGGCCGGACGGGCTTGTCAAGCAGGTGGAGCAGACCGGCAGTCGGCAATAGGCTAGGGGCGGGACGAGGCGGGTCGGAATGCAGCGGGTGTGCCCGCACCGGATGCGCCGGGGGCGGGAAGCAAGCAGGCGGGCGCGCGATCGAGCGCCGGGTGCGGGCATGTGTATCGAGGGTGGGCGGGCACCTCAGGCGGGTGCCGCAGCCCGCTTGACACGGGTGGCAGCGGGGCGGGGCGAAATGCTAATGCGGCGGGTGGGTCCACCCTGTGGCGTTCAATTTAATTAAATTGAATGCCATTAATTTTTGCCATTAATGGCTAAAATCCGACTTTACGCGGTTCTGCCCGGGCCCCAGGGCCCGGGGCGGCTTGGTTTTGGTCGTAACAAGGTTAACCAAGGTTAACCAAGGTTAGCCTTCGGGTTTTCAGATTCTAACCAAGATTATCGGTGCCTCTGCATAGCAGCCAATAAATGCTAGAAAAATAAGCTTAAGGTCACCCCGAGCCGGAATTTTAAGTTCCTTAATATCGAGATTTCATTTTCTCTGCGCATCGATTGTATACCTTGTGCGACGCAGTATATGGCGCAGTGTCCGTGCCCGCGAATAGTAGCTACCTAATCCTGCTACTTATTGGATCCCTACCAGTAGCATATCGATATATGTAATATACCGTCTACACCTTGTATATTTGGGGGCCTCCGCATCGGCGATACTGTGGTGGTTATCGTAGATGCCTCCCCCATCGGCGATGCCGCCCTTGTGGTTGGCCAAGCTGTGACTTTCCTCCGTGCTCAACACGCCACCTTGAGCGACGCCGGGGCGTTCCTTCCGAGCCGTCAGGCGTATCCATCCCTCATAGCCTCTACCTTGTTGGGGCGTCCTCGATTCACCAGGCTCTGGCCACCCCAGCGTTGGAGCTCGATGCCGGCGCCGATGTGGGCTATCGAGCTTCGCGCCGCTCATACCCGTGTCGCTGACGAGTGTGGAGACGCGGTGCTCGAAGATCTAGCGGGGCCGTTGGCCTCTGCCCTAAAGTTGCTCCCCTCCAAGCGCTCCCACGTTGCCCGTGCCGGCTGCTCGGCCGCCGGGGCTGAGCCGGCGTCTGCAATGCGCTCGGCGGCCGACCTCCAAGCTATCCCGCATTACTCGGACTTCCCCTTGCACTCCATGCGGAAAGTACAGGAAACCCTGAGCCACCGCATTCACACGGTCCGTTTCGCAAAGCTTGCTGCGCGTATGCCTACAAGCGGCTCTGACAGCAACCGCTTCCGGGGCCGCCTCTTACGCGCTGCGACAGCGTTCCTGGTGACTGATCCTCTAAGTGAGGGTCGCCTTGGTGAAGTCCGTGAGCGTTCCCCTGAGTACTACGATTCCATGTTACGCGTTGCCGCTTGCCGCCCATTTGGTATTCCGGCGGCTCATGTCCTCTCCCTTGGCGAGCCATGCCCTTGTGCTTTTTGCTCCTTCTCGGTACAAGGCATGCTGGCCCGTTTTGAGGAAGTTGGCGTGGAATTCACTCCTTCAGCCTGGGCGGTCGCGTATGCTGATCACGTGGCGAGTTGCTCTGGGGGCGACTCCAATCACGCCGTACACGAGTGTGCGGCACATGGCCTTTCCGACGTTTGCCAAGACGTGAAGTCCGCCCTGGGCGGGGGGAGTCCATATCCTCACGGCGGCTTTTACTCTTCCGAAAGGGCAGCAACGGCCGGCCGGCCGATGTTGGGCTTTTTAAGTATGGTGGTATCCGCGGGAACACGGTTGCTGTCGATACCACCATTGCCCCTTTCCTCGGCGTGTCAGGCTCGGATCCAACGACTGCATTACGGGTTGCAGAGCGTCACAAAATCCAAAAGTATAACGAGGGTGTCCGAAACGCCGCCGGCATGCTTCGCTTTGTTCCTTTGCCGTTTCCGAGTTCGGCTCGTTGGCCCCGCACGCTGAGGCCTTCTTGGTGGAGCTCGCGAAAGCTAGCCACACACACACGGGCCAAACAATCGGCCAACTCTTGTCTGCGTGGCGCCGCCGTTTCTCCTTGCTCATCAACATGGCACATGCAGACAACGCTCTTGGCGGGGTCGCGGCCGCGCGCGCGGCAGGTGATGGTGCTCCTGCGCCTGCGTCGCGTCGCTTGTCGGCATGTGTGCTATGACCCGGGTTATTGGCTGCAAGCGTACTCGCCGCGGCTGATGGCCTACCCCGGGGCGGTGGTCCCCATTGGTTTCGTGTTCCCCTTTCGGTCTTTCTGATCGTTCCTTGCCTTCAGTGCTTCCCTTGACTAGTTGGTTCCTAACAGCTTGGCGACTTCGTGGTTCCCTTTGCTCTTCCTTGATTCTTGGTTCCCTGGCCTCCTGCTCGACCTTGGTTTCATGCTTATGTCTCTCTTTTGCTTGCAACCTTTCATAGTTGCTGTTAGTTCTGTTTGTGGTGCGCATTTATTTAAAAGCCCTGATGCAAACACAATACCGTCTACTCCTGGTCTACTGACACTACACCCCTCCACATAAGTCCGGGTTTTGCATTTTTGATCGCAAAGCGCATGCATGCGCGACGATAACGCCGGCTGCATGTGCATACATGCTAACTACATTGGGAATAGTTCGGGCGAGCGCCTATTGTGCGCTTTATACCCACCCGCGCGACAACACGACCATTTGCGGGCGCCCTTTTAAAAACGCGAAATCAATGCATGATGCGTTGGCGCCAGAAAGTTGTGAGTTACGCCAACCGTCCAAACCTATGAAAATAGCGGCACTCGTCGCACCAAACTCGGTGGATACGGCCCTTGGCATAAGTTGCACACACCGTGCGTGTAGGCCACTGAAAGCATGTCGCTATAGGCACGACGTGACACCCCAACAACAAGTTGGCCACTGTGGGGAGCAGTTTTGGGGTGAAATGCTGCTGTTTTTGTGGCGAACGCACGTAGGAGAAGCGCAGGATGGCCCCCTTGGCGTAGGGCAATGCTCTACTATGGAGGCGCATGGTGGAATGCCAGTTGCACCGTTTCGTGGGCGGGGTGGCGCGGTAGGGGCGTGGACTTTGATTAATATGAAATTCCTTGAAGAATGCTATGGAAAATGGCATTTTGGCTGGTAGATGTGTGTATCGCTAGGAGGTGGCACATGCCAAGTGTTGGTGGTCCGTGGTCATCCACACACATAACGCTCTCGCGCAACTGAGTATGGGGCTTAGACACGCACTTGGCGCAAAGCCACGCGCCCGATACGGGTGGGCACATGAGGCAGTGAGGGGCAACTTGGATGATCATCTTTGGGGATTTTTCCGGGGACCCAAAATCGATTTTTTGATTTGTAAGATTGTTTTCGACGCAGATTTGAACGAGGAATCGCGTGGTACTTTTAAAGTGTTTTTTTCTAAGCAAACCCTGAGAAGTTATAGCGTTTTAAAGCCAAGGGGGTGTTGCTGCGCGTGGCCGACTCACACTGATGCCATGCCAGTATCGCAACGCGACATGCACTGGCCGCTGCCCACACGGCTGCACCCCAACCAAATGCACCCGAGCCCCTCGCCAATGTGTTTCCTCACGCGTTCATGGCCATCCCGCCGTTTGGTTGTATATTCACGCGCGTCGGCGTGTGCGTGATACCTACCCCGGTTTTGGTGCAGTTGCATGCGACGCCCATCCGCGCACCAAGTGCAGCGTGATTCCCTAGTCGGTCTTTAAGCTTCGGTTTGAGCCACTCGTCATGCAGGTTTTGTAAAACCCTCTGAGATTCCAGGGTTTCATCTCATATATCCTATGTTCAGGTACCCTAGACTTCCGAAAGTCTTGAGACTGCCGAAAAGGGACCCCAAAACATATGTGCAAGGGTGTAGTCGCTATCTATTGTAATAAAAATAATGCAGTGTGTCTCCGCCGGGTACGGGTAACGTACTCGAGTACAATAGATCGCTCTGGCTAACTTATTATTTCTCCCTTCATTATTTACGGCACTGTGCCCGCCTGACGAAAAAGCACACTGCCTCGCAATTATTTTCCTTATTAAGGATCACTTTTTCCTTCCGCTTGTTATTTATTATTCCGCCCGCCGCGTCTGCGCCGCCACTCGCTTACTGGACTACGCGGGTCATGAGCCCAATGACACGCCGCGATTAGCGCAACAGCCACCTCTGCGTCCAGACAAGGCGGCACTGCGTAGGGGCTGGACTTAATACCTGAATTAAACAGTGGCGACCGCAGGCAGGCCAGGGGCCCCGCGCCACTGAGCAAGCGGCCCATTCATCATCCGGCCGCCGCCCAGCACGGGCTGCTCTTTAAGGCTTATCAGCAAGCCCATCATCACCGCAAGACACCCGACAAGGCACTGACACAGCGGGGCACACGCTCATTCGGGGATCAGTGCATTTGTCTCCACACGCGACGATATGCGGCACGAAGCGCCGGGGCCGCCTGCCGCTGCGAGCGCGCCACTCCGGCGCCTCGGAATACGTGGAGCTGATGCACCTGCTAGTGGGAAAAGGCCAGCGCCCGAAAAATATCGTCCGGACGACGACTGTGCCCCTGGTGCACTCCCAGTCGTGAAATCAGCTGGCGCTGAGCCATCAACTTATGTTGCATCTGAAGGTGCCGGAACAGAGAATCGGAGCGGAGAAGAGGGGCCACCCGTGGTAAAGGTGCGCACGCTGCGGCACTCGCATCAGCCTCTCCCGAGGCGGGACGCGGTTGTCTGTGAAAACCTAAAAAAAAATATCCGCGCAGCCGAGCGCTAACGAGCGCTGCCGTCGTTAGTATCCCTCCGGCCAGCGTGCACGGCGCTGGCCTCTTTCAGAGTCCACAGGCTGAGCCGGTCGCACTTGTCTGAAACGCACTTCAGGTGCGCAAGCCGTACACTATCACCAAGCAGCGCGAGCGCTGGACGGAAGAGGAGCACGGCCTGTTCCTCGAGGCCTTGAATAAGTACGGGCGGAAGTGGTGCAAGATTTCAGGTGCGAGCACCATCGCCAACCGCGACCACCCCCTCTCGCACGCACAATCAAAGAGCACGAATCAACTTCTCCAAGCCCACTCCGGACTCACCGAGCTGGGTCACACGCGTTGGGAACTGGGAGACGAACTGCTGAGAGCTCGGACCCGTCTCATTCACGGCGACTGTACCCACTGTTCTGACTGCTTGAAGTACGACTGAACGTAGTGTTGCCAACGCTGCCGGCGCTCATCCACGGCAGATCACATAGGGACCAAAACAGCCGTCCAAATTCGCAGCCACGCGCAGAAGTTCTTCTCTCGAGTGGAGAGGGAGAAGCAAAGCGGAAACCTCCTGGGTACGCGTCGGCTGATGTCAACTAGATAATTATTGTGCTGTCAGACATCCTGCGCGATAACGAGACAGATCTCGTCACATCTGACGCGGCACATTTCCCTGTGTGGCACAGTCGAGGAGGTGCACATTCCGCCTCCGCGCCCCAAGAAGAAGACTCCACATCCCTACCCCCGGAAGGCCACTACTACCAGTGCAGTGGTCGACAATGCAGCGCCCTCAACCTCAACCAAAGAAGCCACCCCGCCACCCAGCGGAGAACAACAACTCGCCGACACATCCTTAGCCACGGTCGCAGCAGCCGCCTCTGCTGCTGCAGCAGTAGCTGCCGTTGCTGTGGTTGTGGCCGCGGGTCAAGACGTTCAGGCTCAACTCAGGGTGAACTGCTTGACGGGCTATGATGCGCCTTTATTTGAACAATTGCCAGTCATCACTATATCGGCACATGCCCCCCGAGGTCTCCCTCTGCTCCTTCCCCTCCCCGGGAAATCTGTCATTCCAGGACCCTTGCATAAGACTGGATCGGCTACCTGCTGTGACCGCGCAGGCATCCCCGCCTCAAGGCTTTCCATTCTTTGGATTTCCGCCGCAAGAGCTTGAGAAGTACGCCCAGGATGCAGTGTGGAGGCAGAGCAGGGTACGCTGCCTTTGGTGGGGCAAACATGCCCTGCTTGCTCAAACCTCGTGCTCTCCATTGTACGGTCTCATTGACACTATGATGCTGCATCTGCAGACACTGCTTCCGGAGATAGCCTTGCCCTCACCGGCTGCACCCGTCAGCCCCCGCAACCCCACCACCGCTTCCGAGCCACCACGCAAGCGCGCCAAGATAGGCGCTCGGCCATCGGCAGAGAAGCACAGGGTCATGAGTGACGGCGACAGCGCTTGCTCGCACGAGCAGCAGCCCTCACTGTCAGATCGGGCCGACTCCGGGGAGTATTTGAAGCCACCAGGGAGCAGCAGCTTGCCCGGCAAGAGTGATAAGGACAGCCTGAAGGCCGGCATGTCTACGCAGCCAGTGCCACCTGGGAATGCCTCCAAGTCACCACTTGTGGGCACGCATGGCACAGCCCTGCCATGGTCCTACCCAAGCTTACAGGGGCTGCACAAGATGAGCCTGGAGGGACGTGCCCTCTTCCGCGCAGGCACTCGGGGTCGCCAGGTGCCGTTGATGGCAGCCACGGGGGTTGAGGGCAACCCAGACACAGCACCAGAAGCGATGGCTGGGAGACAACCGCCCTACACCCGCTACGTACGCCCCCCCCCCCCCCCCCCCCCCCCCTTCTGCCCATTGCTCTCCCACGTTGCACCTTGCTTATCATCGCGTGTGCTGTTTGAGCTTGTGCTGACACGCGCTGCCCTGCGCACGCAATCTGTAGGACGGTTGGCCCATCACTGCGGCCAGAAAGGGCAGCCCCGAGACTGCGGACCGCCGAGTGCGGGAGCCCACAAGTCCCAGCGTGCGCGAAACCACTTTGAAAGCACCCAGCCAGCTGACCACTGCCTCCGGCTCGGACACCATGGGTAGCGGCCGCCTAGGAACTGATGGCAGCCAGCGATCCAAGGCAGACCCCGGTGGGTTTGCCTTGCATGCCGACGACTCCAGCGGCTATGTCCCGCTTGCTATCCGCGGCCTGAGCGCCCATGGTGCCGGGCAGCCCGGGAGGGACATGAGCTCTGGAGATGGAAACGGCGGCAGCGGTGGCTCTGGGAATGGCGACAGCATCGGCCCCGCAGGCGGGCGCACCGGCGACGAGGAGCGCTCCTTCTCGGAGCCAGGGGGAGTTCCACATGTGGCGATGGAAGAGGACCGTCCGTCACCCTTTGCCGGGCGGGGACATGCCAGGGTGGCGCCATGGCTGGCCTTAACCCCCGCTCTGGCAGCCTCGTGGCAAGCAGCCTATCACCCGTCGCCGCACCAAGATGCACTGATGCGGAGCTACATGGAAGCGTACAGCATGCAGTGCGTGAACGCCGCGATGGCAGCTCGCTTTGGGCCCCCGGAAGGAGCCGGCGACGAGCCGGTGCGATTGTCGCCGCGTCCGCCTGCCTCATGGACCACAGTGCCACCAGAGCACCGACACCACAAACACCGGAAGGACTGAGGCACTTTGTGAGCCTTCAGTCCTTGGCCGCTACCAGAAGTGGTTCTCCCAACAACTGCGGGAGGGGGTCTTGAAATCGATAGTCCCTTGCAGAGCACATCACATGCAGATGCACGCGCCCGCCATTCTCACATTGCCCGCAGCTGGTAGCGTGATGCCTTGAAGGGCAACACCCTCTCCCCCCCCCCCCCCCCCCCCCCTGGCGCCCTCTTCTGTAGCCGCGGCTCGAGCTTCTACCTTTGAGAACGAAGGCCATATACATCTGGCACATGTTGGCTGCTGCGAAGTAGGACAAAACGTCCAGATAAGAAATAAAGCCACCGCACGCTCATAGGGAGCACATTCAGCAACACGGGCAGTACGCCGTGCAGCCTAGTAAATCAATCTTGCTCGAGCATGCCTCTGTGACACCGGCAGCGATCCTCATGACCACGCTTCATGGCACGGAAGGCAAGGCCGCGCAGGGCGTTGAATAGCGCTTATAGTATGTTTCCTTACACCGAAGACGCACATGTGGGCTTGCGCAGGCGGGAACAGGTTGATCATGCTGACATAGGACAGGCGGTGCGTCGGCAAGTACATCGTCGTCGTCATCCCTGAAAGTGGCAAGTTTTGGAGCGCAGGCACCAGAATATCAGCTTCGTAGGCTGTTTCGCCACGAATGGCGCAGTCGTCTTCGCCGCTAGCCCTTCGGTAGTACTCAGTCGCATTTCCAATTAACACAACCATAATGAGAATGTTTATGTGACAGTCGCATTTGTCATTGGTTAATGCTGAAGTATTATCGCCTTGGCCTCCAGAGGACTACATGCTACGCGATTTAATTTGTAGACCTCGTTTGCGTTCATATAGTCCGACCATAAGACAGCTTGCCTGGGTCGCCCAGAAAATACGTATAGGAAACTTAAAATTTCAATCAATGTATTCTTACGGAATCGGACACAAACGGCAATTCATCATTCATCACATGCTTCGTCCGACCGGCTATCATGATACTGTGTGTGGCCCCCTTGGCGCACAGAAGGGTCCCCCTTGGGTCACAGAAGGGATCGCCATATTTATGTAGAGAGATCTAAATGAATGCACCGGCACCAACACATGAAGTATTATCATCAGTATTATTATTATACTAGTATTATACTAGTATTATTATTAGTATTATCAAAGGCTTTCACCATCGGCTAACTGGAAATTAGATGCGGTGCTCAGGTACTGAAATGGAAATTGGATTTTTTTACGAATGAATCAAGCTCTTTCTCTTGACTAGCTGCCTTTACCCCACATCGGGAAGGGCCCACCCCTGGCGCCCTGATGCAATAATCACATACATATCAATATATCGCAAATATGCCTTATTTTCACTTTCAACCTCATTTTTGACGACCTGCCCGGACCCAACAGAATCATGTACTGTGTAGGTATATTATCCCGCCTTTCATGATATATTAGCAGATGCTAGTATACATATACACTGGCGCAAAGGTGGCAAAAATTTAGACAGCGGTGCCCGACTGTGTTTTGCCACCCTTGTAGCGTTTTTACATTGTATTAAAACTGCTATTGCATGTAGTCTATCCTCCTCTTATGATTGCTGAAATGCCATCGTATTATATTGGTTAGACGCATGACTCAGGATTTTCATGTCATCATTCATCATTCCTACACCCACTGATGACACGGCGTTTGCAATCCTTACTGGGATGTAGCGCCTTTACACGATGCATACGAATTTATCATTGGTTACAAAGAGGGAGACGATGCTCACGCATCACTCGCTCAGGGGCCGTACAATGTGCCGTACGGTGGGCAGTAGATATGCCACACCAGCAGGCGACAAGGAGAAAGCGAATGTACTCGGAAGGAAGATAGTTCTACGCGTGTATTTGCAGCCCTTACATTCATAGGTACGGTATTTGATCCAATACGATCCGACGCGGAAGCACAAGGGTTACCTATGGTTTGGTATGGCTAAACGCGCCCAGCCCGGAGGCCTGGGGGTTGCTTAAGGGCATCACCTGACCCCAGGGGTACCTAATGATAAAGCGCAGCAATCGTTGCCAGCACGATTAACGTCGTCTTATCGGTGTGCACCGGTACGCATTCATGTATCGCTATCTAATTTCAAGCAATGCGAGTTCAGTTTTCCTCAACAAATAGGCCATACAAACTCAAACAATGCCCTGTGTGCTCTCCGAAATCGATTCGACTGAAATGTGTCGGTGAGTTTTCTCTCAAGAAGTCCAAACTATCCACATTTTCCATTCCTGTTTCGATTCTTTCTGTTCTATTCTGATTGCCCAATTTCCATCTAGATAGACTGTTTGGTTGTGTGTGTGTGTGTGTGTGTGTGTGCGTGTGCGTGTGCGTGTGACACAGACTGCACATTTAAGAAAAACGAACATGCAGTGCCGGTGCGGGTGCGGGACATTAACGGGGCTTAACTTTATCCAGGCCGGACTACAGCCGGACCGACGTTCCGGTGAGCGCCGGCTTGAGCGCCTGGATGCAGTTGCTACTCAAATATGGCTCCGCTTTGCCGCAACTATGCATAAGCTTTCATGCTGCTGCGGGGACCATACTGCTCATTAAGTGACGAGGCTTTGTGATGCCGTGATCGAGCATGGCGTGGCGGGCAGCTGTCCAACGCTTTGGGAGTGTCTCTCCAAGGCGGTGCTGTCGGAAGAAGCGCCAAGGGCAGGACGGATGCTGTGCCTGGAGGAAAGACCATGCAACCGAGCACTTCGAAGCCGTCAGGAAGGGGATGTCCAGCAGCTGCACTAGACGCGGCGGGGCGTTGGCTGGCGGGTACTCTGTGAGCAATGCACTTACACTATCGCGCGATCGCTGGCTGCCTCTGCGCCACCGCGGTTCCTGCCGCCCCGCGCTCACCGCTGCTTGAAGCCGGAGTGGATGGCGACGATGCCGCCGGTGAGGTTCTCGTAGCTCGTGCCCGAGAAGCCGGCCGCCTGGATCATGGCCTCAAACTCCTCCTGCGGCGGAAACTGCCGGATGCTGGGGCCGAGCCGGGCGGCCGGTGGCGGTGGCAGTGTCAGCGCCGCATGCACGGCGGCCACGCGACCAGCCCGCAGCGCCGGTACAACGGGGCCGCATGCAGCCTCGGCCACCCCACCAGACCAGGTAGCAAACCCACGCCGTACGGTGCAGAGGCAACACAGACTCCCAAATGAGCGCGTGACAAGGGTAATATCTGGTTGCAGTAGGTGTGACGGGAAGAGGGGGGGGGGGGGGGGGGGGGGGGGGGGCTCACCTCTCCACGAGGTACTGGTAGCTGTCCCGGTCGTTGGCCACCGCGGCGCCCATCGCAGGGATGACGTTGAAGGAGTAGGCGTCATAGAACTCGCGCAAGCCGGGCACCGTGACGCGCGAAAACTCCAGCACAAGCAGCCGGCCGCCGGGGCGCAGCACGCGGTGCGCCTCCGCCAGCGCGGCGCCCTTGTCCGTCACGTTGCGGATCCCAAAGGCGATGGTGTAGCTGTCCATGGCGCCGTCCTCGTAGGGCAGCGCCTCCGCGTTGCCCTGCACCCAGGTGAGGTCCGCGCTCGAGTAGCCCAGCCGCTCCGCCCGCCGCGCGCCCTCCTGCAGCATCGCCCCGTTGATGTCGCACACGGTCACGTGCGCCTGCACGCCCACCGCCCCCACCATCAGCGCCACGCCCCGCCCCCAACCATGCCATCGGCAGAACGGGCGGGCAGGCACGCGCGACTGACTGCGCCCACCTGCGGCTCGAGCCCCGCCTTGCGTTCGCTGAAGCGCGCGGCGTCGATGACCCGGAACGCGATGTCCCCCGTGCCGCCCGCAACGTCCAGGTGCCGCATGCCAGGAAACGGCCGCAGCTTCTCCACAAAGCTGTGCGGGCAACCAGATGCGCCGGTGTCAGGCCCGCCGGTGGCATGCGCGGTGCCCGTGGTGAAAGAGCCACCGGGGGGGAACCGAAGGGACCGGTCCAAAACATAAGTGTGTGTGTTTGGGAGGGGGGGGGGGGGGGGGGGGGGGGGGCACCAGTTCTTCCACACGCGGTGCATCCCGGCGCTCATCAGGTCGTTCATGACGTCGTAAGACTGCGCCACGTTGGAAAAGACCTCGCCCACGAGGCGCTCCTTGTCGCCCCTGGGGACGGCCTTAAAGCCTGGGGCGGAAAGTGGGGTGGGGAGGGAGGGGGCGGCGCGTTCCGGTGAGTTCGGCGCTGGCACCCGACGGCATCAGCCGTCGCGCAGGTGCCCGCCCTCCACGCAGCCAGGCTGGCGCTCACCAAAGTCCACCTCCTCCCGCTCGGCCCCCGAGAGAGCACGCGACATCGCGGGCTGCCATCCTGACAGCTTCCCCTACGCGCGTAACATCGTAGGCCGCAGTGAGTGGCTGAGGCAAGGGTCTACTAGCCAAAGGGTTCCATCTATACAGTGCCTTCTTCAGCGGGGGAGGAGTAGCAGGGACACGTGCGCTTTGCGGCGGAGGGCACTCACGAGTCTCGCCACACCGCGGAGCGCCCTCCGCGCAAGCATACTTGCTTGTTGTTCCTGCAGTGGCTGCGCAGTTGACGCCTGGGAGAACTGTGTGGAACAAGCGCGTGGGCGATACGGTCATTTGGACTTGGACCGAGGAGGGCGAGCGCGGTGGCGGATTTCGTTGGGCGGCGGATCGCAGCTGCTGGAATTGGGCGCTTGTGAGGACAGCGGCGGGTTTGGTTACAAGCACGGGGTTTCACGGGGAAGAGTCGGATGAACGCAAAGTACTACTACAAAGGGCAGTTCAATCGCCGCTGACTGTATGCGCTGCATATTGGGATTATATATCTTAAAATTCTGAAGCGTGGCAATCGATTTTGGTTGGTTGCCCGAGTGGTCTAAGGGGCCGGTTTCAAGCACCGGTAGCGCAAGCTGCGCAGGTTCGAACCCTGCACCAACTATGATTCCATGCCAGTGTGCCCGAGTGGTCCAAGGGGGCGGTTTTAAGCACCGCTAGCGCAAGCTTCCAGGGTTCGAACCCCTGCGCTGGCACAGGGTTTGCTTTTCCTTACTTTAACCCTAGTAATATGCAGGTAGTGACCCCTGGTGTCACACCGGCTGCTCGCGGTTTGCTTTTCCTAACTTTAACCCTAGTAATATGCGGGTAGTGTCACACCGGCTGCTCGCGGCTTGTGCGCTCAGGGCTCCCAGGTTAGTAGTAGGTTTTGCCGTACTAACCCCCCCCCCCCACACACACCCCGCTCTCGCTCGGCCGCGATACAGGTGAAACTCGGCCAGCTTATTGTTTTTTTTAATACAGCGGCTATTTTATTTATAAATAAGGAGCATTGGGTACAATTCGAATCAATGCAGTTTTGGATCAAACATGATTTCCTGCTCCCCTGTCGCGCAGAAAAGCGAAAATTGGCCGTCCATGTGCTCAGTGTGCCGCTGAGCTCATGGGCTTTCCGTAATACCCATGCTCGTATGATACGATGCCCGGGGTCGGCAGCGTGTGCGCGCGGGCGCGGTGGGTGTCTTTGACAAGTTTACGAACTCTCCTGCGCGACTCGACTCGACCAAACAGGCAGATGCGCGCTGCTTCTACCAACGGATTGGCCACCAGCGCCGGCCGGAACCCGTCCTTCGGGTAATAGAGGGGCTACCGGGGGGGCTGACTACTTTGGAGCAGAAGGCGCCGCGGGTTGCGCCTCAAGAGACACTAGAAAGGGAAGTGGAGGGCGAAGACCTCGAGATCCTCGACGACGACGACGACGATGAGGAGCCGAGCCGGGAGGTGTCCGGCGATCCTTGCACCGCCGCAGAGCAGGCAAAGGAGGCAGTCTCAGCATGCTAACGCCATGCACGTGCAACACGTGTCAACACTGCGGCAGCACAACATTCGGTAGCAACCGCGACCGAGCGGCAGCCCAGCAGGTGCAAGTAGCACCTGCAGCATCTGTCGCGACACCCCAGGTCCCAGCCGCGCCCGTCCAGGACTGGAACCCTATCGCCATGGCACTCTATCCGAACGCTCTCACCCTTCTTGCGGTCATGTCAAGCTATGCCTAGGGTCACTGCAACGGTGTGTGGGTAGTGGCACGCTTCTGGTGCCGTAGGACAGCCGGGCGGTTGATCAAGATGGTAGCCCATCGGGTCGAGGCGGGGCCGCGGGCGACTGATCCAAACTATAAAATATAAACTATAAACTATAAAACGGATTTTAGCTCTTTTAACAAACCGACATGTATCCAATCACCCCGAGCGTACGATCCAAATAAAGTCATGCCCCCTTTGGGCAGCCTAGCCTTACAGCTAGGCTAGGACTTGTGGCAGGACTTGTCCAACCTATACTTCGGCTAAAACCTCGAGCCGTGGTGGCTCGACACCCAGAAAATTCAAACGGCGTGAATGCTCCTTATATATACCGCCCAAGCAACACATATGCGCCACTGCTACTTGAACCGCGCATGTCGACGACGACAAGCACATATATCGTCAGCAGTTGTTGTGTTGGCGCGCTTGATTATTAGCGACTATTTAAACATCTTCGTTGTATATTTTTCTCTTCCGCCCGATCGCTATATACATACCAAAGCGTAGCCGCGGCAGTTGGTTGCCGATGCCGCCAGTAACGAGTTGCGACTAGCCGGCGGTCTGTCATATTAGGGGACCCGACCAGAACAACACTGTGCCAGTTCACGCAACCTGGACGCAATCTGAAGTTGTTGCCCGTCCAGCACACCGGCAGCGGCGCGCACGGGGATGGTACGTGCGGTGTCTACGCGCCATCGGGGAGATTAGGATATCACTCGCATCGCCGGGGGGTTCGTCAGGGCGGCGATGCTGAGACAAACACCATTATGTAGCCTCAGTGTGCAACCGGGGGGTCAATCAGCAGCACAAAGGTGTCGGATATAGGAAATGAAAATGTCGGTTGACCGCTGCCTCTATGTAATCATACACCTCATATCCATGCCAGCCGTCGTTCAGCAAACACTCCTTCAACCAAAAGGCTAAATACTTTACGCATTTAGTCAAAGCAATGCATCAAATCATGCGTTAGTACCACAGCACAAACACCAAAGCAACGCTACTAATCATCAAAGCAAATACGGGTAAATCAAAGTCGCCTTCATTGTACCATGGTATGTCGTCATGGTGAAGCAAAATAAGCCCAATACTATAGCTGTGTGGGCGGGATGGAAATACGGCCATCCCAACTTGATTAGTTGTTTTAGCTGCATTTTTTCTCCCTCAGAAAAGGGGGGTTATTGGCAAAGCAAGAAGCTAAATCCCAAACAGTACTTAATAATGTATTGGAGAAGCCGTAGCGACGCGTACGACCGCACCTAGGCCCATGTTTGCGTGCGCGCTATCTTTGGCGGCGCCTCGTCGGTTTTAGAGGCTGCATTTGACACATCACCCGCCGCAGAACCCTGACCGCGGGCCGCCATTGGGCATCACAACACCCACTCTATCTCACATCAGCCACCCTACCGTGCCCATGAAACTGATTGGTGGCGTTCTGTCGGTATGCGTCAGCGTCGGCATCGACAACGTGCAGCGTTTGAAGCCGTCGTGGAGGGAGGCGACGGAGTTCGGCCTAACAACGACATGCTCGGAGGCTTTGTCGACAGTCGTTCGTTGTCTGCGCCCCGCCGCTTCACGATGGGGCTTTTTGTCGCCATGATATCGTCCCAAAGAACAACGCCGACACCGCACAAGCTTGCACTACGTTTATCGACGATACCGTCTCCGACGCGTTGTAAATACTTGATGTGGCTTTCCTTCACTGTGCATTTACCCTTCCGGTAGCGGCGCGCCCAGCGGCGGTGAACCCTATGTTGTGTATATGATGACCTTAGGGTACAGGATACATTTTTGAGTCAAAACGGTCCAAATCCTGGACTCAAAAATGTGCCCCCCACGTGATCGCTTAGGCTGGGATATGTACCCATTTTTCGGTCACATTTCAGGTGCAATTCAATACTATACGAGAATACTAAAAATGGCACATCGGCGTGTCCTCTTCGCGCCCTCAGTCGCGTATAGTACTATCCGCCTCACCTTGGAAGATTGCGGACGCGAGGGCGTGGCGAGTGGCGTTTTAAGCATGGAAATCGAGCCTCACTCGCGCAGAGAAGACGCCCCGGGCCTGCGAGTCTATCTATCGCCGACCTCAGAGATTGTGTTCGTCGCAACGAGATGCTACCTCTGAACCCATCTGAGCCCTGCTCACAACGACGCGGCGTTGGGGCGAGATGTCGGCGCAGGCGGCGGTGCGGGCTTCGCGTCCCGAGATAAGGGCTCCTTAGGCGGAGATGCGGGTCGGGGAGGCGGAGATGCGGCACCGCCACGTGTCGATGTGGCCTTGCGACTCCCACCAGCGGCACCCGAAGGCGCCTGGCGGCTTGACGTGGCTTCGCGTTTCGGCATGGAAGGGTAGCGACGCATCTAGTCAAAGGGCGGTGGACAGGCGTGTAGTACATAGTGCGGGTTCATTTCACTAGCTAGGTGAAAAGTACCTCGTACGGTGTTGGCAAGAAGAGGAACTTGTCAAAACCCAGTTTCACAGTACATTCGTACAGTATTAGGCGTAACTCAAATTTGCACCCCCCAAAAGGGGTACAATTTTGACTTAAGGGGGGTGCAATTTTGAGTCCAAAAATGTGCCCATTTTGACTCAATAATTGCCCTTTTTCCATGACGGTAGCCACATCTGGCAGCTGCCATTTACACACACGGCACACTGGTGACCCCGATAGTCTGTCGAGGATGAAGAGACACTTCAACGATACAATAGATTGGCTTGGGTCGATCTATGGAAATTGGGTGGACGGCCGATACAACGAATAAGGCTGGACGTGACTTTGTGCAGCATGCGCACCTCGCGTTGTTCCCGCCGTGCACCTCACCTGAGAATATAACAGAAAGAACGGCGGGGTATGGGCGCGGCTGCATAAGCTACTCCCCCCCCCCCCCCCCCTTGACGATTGTCTAGAACGGTTTTTTGGCAAGTTTTGGCAAGCACGCAAATGACGTCAAGCCGGATCGCGGTAGAGCTGCGAATAGACTACACAAGCTGCTCCGCGACAATCTTTGAGCATAGAGGCAGACGAAGCAAAGCAAGGAGGCCATGCGCGCGGAGAGCGCAACATATCAGCAACAATCAGCGGCAACAACTCAACAGCAACGAGCAGGCGCGGCGCACGAGCGCACCCGTATGGCGCAACACGGCCAGGCGCACCGTCATAGAGCACCTGCGAAAGTGACAGAGTAGCATGCATCCATCCTTACAAAAGCACAGTATGGTAGGCTTCAGCCGGGAGGGCAAAGCGTAAACAATTCCACATTGTAATAATGTGATTTTTCTTCACAATATTGTCCTCTGCTTTTGTGCATGTAATGCCCGAGGCAATAGTTTGCCGCCAGCCAATGCATGCTTGCACGACATCACCAGCAATGATATAACCGCCCAATTCCATATTTTATAGTGCTTTTGACAGTACTTTGTAGTACATGTGGATGCAGCACGAGAAAAAGGGGCGCTTTAAAAAGGCGGTGGGCACCTAAAGCGACAAATCAAGGTGTGATGGCATAGTCATAGCTCCGGTGTAACACGAGAGAATGAACCGGAACAGAGATGAGTTTGGTTACACGCACGGGGTAGAGTTGGGTGAAGGCAAAGTGCGCTACTACGGCGGCGGACAGTGGGGGCGGGCCGGTGGGGGCAAGTACGCATTACATACGCTAAGTAACCGGAAAAGAGTTGTCGCCGCCTCATACGGCGGGCAATGGCACGGAAAACCGGCATTTTCAAACGCCGGTCTCTAGCTGATGTACTCCGTAATGCTACGTACAGCTACATCCACGCCCAGTTTTGTGGGGCCGGGTTAGCCCGGTGAATCCATGTAGAGCTCGGTAGGTGTACTAGTGCGCCGGACGGTAGTGCCGGTATTAGTACCGTATTTCCGGCGTGTATCCGTACAGTATTTCATGGGTCGTCGGGCTAGACCCTTGCAAATGTCATGTAGCGGTCAACACTCGTATCAAGCAGTTCGACTCTCGCGCGCGCTCTGCTGCTGATGCGCGGCCGCGGCGGCGCGCGGGCGGCGCATAGTCGATGCGTTGATGACGATGATGTTGTAGTCCCTAATGGGTTGCTCGATACCCTCGCTGCCCTCGCGCTGCTCGTTGAAGTTCTCGCGCACGAACGTCCACACCTTGTCAATCTTCTCGGTGCGGTTCAGGATGCGTGCCATCGCTGCGTCGGCGTCATTCACGAGCCGAATCAGTTAAGCGCAGTCTGCTTGTGTGTAGCGCTCCCCCTCGGCGCTGTCCTTGGGCGGCTGCTCAGGTGTTGCTGCCTTGTCAACCTTCTTGGTCGAGCTGCCACCAGTCGCCGTGGTGGCCTTCTTGGTCGAGCATCCACCAGTCGCCTTGGTGGTCTTCGTGGTCGAGCGATTGGGAGCGGAAGGGCCGGCCTCTCCAGGTGGCGGTGCGTCTTGCTCGTCGTCGTCCTTTCCCCCGGCTCGTAGCGTTCTTGGTCGACGTCGCTTCCTCCAAGAAAGCCGACTTGCAGGTTGGTGCCAATAGCGCGGAAGTACTCCAGCCCGTGCTCTTCTTCGGCGTTGGCGCGTTCTTGGCGCGCTGCCACCGCTTGGTTTAAAACTGGCGGAGCAGCGCGACCGCCTGAGTCGTTTGCGTGGACGGGGATGACTCCTAGGAAAGCGAGAGCACTCATCTTCTCTCGTTCGAGCATGGCAGCACGACCTTCATCGGCTGTGGGTGTGTCCCCATAATTGCGGATATGTGATGACGATAGTCGAATCGAGACTGAGTGAGTGCGACGAGGTGGCGAGCTGCGCGGTGTGACATGGTGATGTTTCCCGTTTGAAAACCACAGCTCCGGCGATGAGAGCAGGTCACCTACTCGGCGAGCGAGACGCGCGTGAGGCGCGCGCAACCGACCGACGACCTACGGAGCTCCAACAAGGGGGGAGGGGGGGGGGGGGTGGGGGGGGGGGGGGGGGGGGGGGGCTTGTAGAGAAATTGACGTACCCCCAGGGACGTCCGCTTTGTGCCACGTCAGCTTCGGACAAATAGGGCCATGTTTTGTAACATTTCGCGCGTTGAACAGTAACCGCTCATACGTTAATCGGAAATGAAATCGAAATTGATTGCTGCTTCCACTGGCCCAGACGGAGTTGTTCTGAGGACCTGCTATCTCTGACCGTGGCAGGGAACACTAGGTGTAATTACAGCTCAAGCTAATGGCCTTCCTCCTGTGTGCCCAAGCCCCTGCTCCTTCCTGCGGGCTGAAGCTAGAACAGCAGCCCCCCTGCTGTCCCTACCTAAGTCAGGCCTATCCCATCCAGAGCTCAGCATGCAAGCTTAGGCAGCCAAAGCGTCCCGTCTGCGGCTACCAAGGTGTGATGGGGGGAGGGGGCTGACCGGAATAGCTATGTGGTGCTCAAACTAAATCCATCGCTGAGCCGGCTGGTATGATTGGTGGGGGCTGCGGTGCCCTCCGACATGGAATTGGGTAGGTGTTGTCTGTGGTGGTTGTGGGAATCGGCGGTGTGTGTTCTGTGTGTGTGGTTGAGTCTCCGGGTGTGGGTGGTGTATGAGCTGCACCGGGCACATGGTTAGTGGTGGGCGGTGGTCTTGAGGTAGCTGGCTTGGTTGTTGCTTCAGTGGCTCGCTCAACAGCTTACTGGTGCGAGCTGTTGGATGGGTGGGCTGCATCATCGTCTGTTATCCATTCGCTGTCTGAGCTGCGGGTGCCAGAGAAGCGTGGCTTGCTCCTGCTGCGGTTGCGGGTGGCGCCGTCCGAGCGGCTGCGGCCCCTAGGCTGCTTCTTCTTGATCTTAGCTGTTGTGGCTGTCTTGCCTTTGCCTACTGGGATGGGCTGGCTGGGATAACGTTCCAGCTGGATGGAGATGCGCGGTGGTTTGCTCCGCTGGTGGGACTCCGCTATGAGGCTGACCAGGTTGGCGGCTATTGCGGGTTTGCGGGCAGGAGAGGACTGGGCGAGCAACTCTGTGGCTGCGATGGTGAGGTGGTGTAGTGCTGCCAATCTCTCTGTGGTGCCATTGGGTGTGCCCTCCCGGAATGTGCGGTGCACTGTTGAGCGCTGGGGGGAATCGAGGGATATGTCTGCCGGACCTGGTGTCTCTGCTGCCTCGCCCTGGGTGGTGTCCACCTCCATGGCGCTGTCGTTTTCCTCGTAGATGAGCTCCAGTTCCTCCTCGTCGTCCGCCCGTGCTACCGGCATGGCAGTTGCCGCTGGGGTTGTGGCAGAAGGTGAAGGGACTGGGGCTGGGAGGGCTGCTCCGGGGGCGCGCTCTGTTGCTGCTCCGCGCTGGTCGATGGCTGCCATTGCGTCTGCGACCGCTCCGCGCCTCGGTGGTACGTGCTTGACCCCTGGGGGGGGGGGGGGGGGTGGGGGGGGGAGCGTCGCGGACATGGGGTGCGGTCTGGGTTGTTGGAGTCGGTGGAAGTGGCAATTGGATTGGGTCTGCCGGTGGTGGGGCTGGCGATGTGTCGGCAGGGCACCTCTCGGTTGGTGCCGGGGCTGGCGCGGCCTTGATCTTCCCGCACGCCGTCGACACTGTCTTGCGCCCCTGGTCGGTTCTGTCGGTGCCGCGGGTGCCACCGATGATGATGTGGTGGTGGGCGGTCAGCTGCATGGTGAGGGTGTAGATTGGGCGTCCGGTGGCTCGCATGGCGAGGGACGCTGGGGCGGTCTTCCGGGCCTTCTTTCGCATGCCTATCGTTATTGCGCGTCGGATCTGATTGTGGCCAGTGTTGCTTCCCAGTTCTCCCGCCTCCCAGATTGTGTGGCTGAAGGGGTGGATGAGCAGCTCCGAGGGGTCGAACTCGGACTCTGTGAGGTAGATGACGATGGTGTGAAGTCGTATCGCCCGCAGTAGCGCGACAGGGGAGGTGAGGGCCACTGCCAGGCGCAGGGTGTCCGCGAACTCCTCGTCTTCTTTGCCGAGGGAGATGGCGCAGAGGTTGTCGTCTCCCACGCGCAGCAGTGTCGGTTCGGTGTGCTGGAGGTACATCTCGACGCCGGCAGCTGTCATGGTGCCCATCAGCCACTGCGCGTGTTGCAGCTCCGGGGGTGTGTTGGTGCGCTGGCTGATGGTAGCTGCGATGGCCTCCGCCAGCTGCTCCCACTGTGAGATTCAGATGTGACATACGGGTGACGAAGCACTACTACTAGCGACTATTATTTATCCGTGAAGGTTGCTGCTGGTGGCGGGACGTCCATCCAGTTACGTGCGAGTACATCCGGCGTTATTGCCGGCGGGCGATAAATCCTTTTTGTCATCATTCTGGTAGTCGTACTAGCCCGGTGAAGTGTTACATGGCACTGACGTACAAGGTACAAGGTTGTCCGTGTAGTACCGGATAGTACGCGATATATTTATTAAGCCGGTACCGGGTATCTAGTACGAACCCGGGCGCGATGACGAGTCGTCCTGTGGATAACTACGACTATTAGTACATGGGAGCGCAAATCGCAGCCGTACGTATTTGGTAACACTGGGGAATTTTGTGTACATTATAGCTAGTACTGTTGAACGGGCCTGCCAGCCGTCCGATCAAAGGTCATCAGATGGGCGGTTTGGCTGCCATGTTTTGCCAAAGAGTGCTCACGTTACATAAATATTCGCGAGGGGTAGGGCGGGGGCAGGCATCGGTTTGCCGAAGAATGTTTGAATTACAATATTCGCGACAGCTGCCGTCGGGGCATGTGGCGGGGGGCGGGGGGGGGGGGGGGGGGGGGGGGGAGGCGGGCGGGCGTGGTCCCCCCCCCCCCCCCCCCCCCCCCCCCCCCGCCGCCCGCCGCTCCCACCGGGGGAGTGAGGGGAGGGGGGTAAGGGGGCGGGGGCTACTGCTTGTTCTTGTTCTTGCGTGCCCGGGGGACCCTCCGCTTCGACGATCTCGCTGCCTCCGCCTCCGCCTCCGCCTCCGCCTCCGACTCCGCCTCCGACTCCGCGACCGTCAGTTTCTTACCTCGGCGCTTCTTCACTGGCCTCTTCCGCTTCTTGTCATCCGTCAGTGTCCTCACCACCCCGGGAGGCTGTGCCGTCGACGACGACGCCATGAGCTTCCTTACCTTGGCGTCGGGACGCCCCCTGTGCCAAGACGCCCACAACAAGCCACAATCGTTTCGCCTTTAAGCGGCTGAGGATGCGGCCTCCTCGGCCACCACGAGTTGCGCCGCTGGCACTGTGGAAGCCTTGGCGTTGAGGTGGGCGTTACGGCGCTCCCGGACGAACCTGCGCACGGCACAAGTTAGCCACGAGTGGGTGCGTGCTAATGTGGAGGGTGGAGTGTTTTGTTGCGCGCCCACCTTGTCACGCGTTTCCTCATGTCTTTCTCGTCCTCCTCGATGCCGGCGGCGCGGACACGCGAGACAACAAGGCTCGCCGCCCACTTTTGCCCGGGGGGCGAGGTCTGCCATGGCGCTGTGAGCGGTGAAGGGGGGAGGGGGGGGGGGGGGGGGGGGGGAGGTGGAGAAACTAACACCCAGTCGACGACCGCCTTCCGCAGCAGTCAACGACACATCGGAGGCGAGGAGCAGCGCGCCACTACTATTTACATGCACGTATTGTCAAGAGCTACTCGGTGCGGCATTGTGTCGGTGTAATTTCGCAATGTTTATTGTTGAAGTAGCACGGCGTAATGAATACGCGGTTTCACCGAGTGAATCCGGGATAATATGTGCGGTAGGGCGCGCGTATATGTGCGCGACGAATGTGCGCGCGCAGCGTTGTGCGGCGGTGTGCGGCGGTGTGCGGCGGTGTGCACCGATGTTAATATAGTGTGAATATTACATCGGCCGTAGACGATCGGGTTTGGCAGCACCGCCCGTGGTTGTAAATAAGCGACAATGGATCACGTCATGCTCCGGTTGTACTCCTACACTTCCTCCACTTTGGCGGGTGGGGGGGGGGGGGGGGTCCTGTCCTTATTACTTGCATCGGTAGACGTGCTGGATATGGAGGTCACCGGGCACATCGCGTGGTTTCGGAGCAGTTCATTCGCGCCTCCTCGTCTTGTTTGCAATCGTCGCCCTAATCCAATGCAGGGTGAGTAGCGGGACACTGTGCCCCCCCCCCCCCCCCCGGTTTATGTAAACAAATATCTAGCCGTGCATGCGCCGCAATCGGTACCCAATGAGCGGGGTATGTGACAGTGGTTTCGGAGCAGTGCAAGCATTCCGTGCGTGTGCACAAGCACGTACGACTGGGAATGAGGCGGGGGTTGCGGATGGAGTGCATTGGCGGTGCATAGAATAGCGTGTTCCTGGGGTTTTGGCTGCATCAGACGCCGTATCCCCATCCATCCGGCACGGAATGTCCGGTTTTCACACATTTGTGTGTTAATATAGTGTGAATATTACGCGTCTTTTACGCCGGGTGGATGGGCATCCGGCGTCCGATGCACCCCAATTATTTGCAGCACGCTACTCTACGCACCCCCAACGCACTCCGCCAGCCCCGCCTCCATCCGCGTCGGAACCGATAGTAAGTGTTGTTGTGTGCGCACATCGTGACAACATTACACGGTGGCAATTGCAATTAGCGGTGGATAATGTGAAGGCGTTTTCGAAATCGACAGAGAATGAGGCGGTGCTGGCGGAGTGCATTGGCGGTGCATAGAATAGCGTGTTCCTCGGGTTTTGGCTGCATCGGACGCCGTATTCCCACCCATCCGGCACGGAATGTCCGGTTTTCACACATTTGCGTGTGAATATAGTGTGAATATATATTACGCGTCTTTTACGCCGGGTGGATGGGCATCCGGCGTCCGATGCACCCCGAATCTCACCAACACGCTACTCTACGCACCCCCAACGCACTCCGCCAGCCCCGCCTCTTTCCGCGCAGGTCCTACGTTCCATTGTATGTATATACATACGTACATGTACTGCTCCGAAACCAGCCCAAACTTAATGAGTGCACAAGTGTAAATTGGGGGGGGGGGGGGGGGGGGGGGGGGGGGGGGGGGGGGATGTGGCGGCGGGGCATCCACTCACACATACCCCGGCGATGCATGACAGATATTGCATGCCGTGGCGGGTCGGCGGGCCGACCCGGCGGGGGGTTGGGGGGGGGGGGGGGGGGGGGTCTATTCAACTACACGTGCGACAGTGTCGTTTCGTGGAGCAGTATATGTGCCCGGCCTCATTTATACCGCCCCCTACCTGCGCTGCATGGTCCACCCCTACGAATTACTTAGCACAAACCGCCATTCCTTAATAGGAACCTAGCACAGCCAGGCTTATATGCCCGCTTTGCCGATCAACTTCTACGCACTTTCCGTCCCTCAACCGCCGGACATAGGGGTTAAGCCGCCAGCCTCGGCAGTTGCTTAGCCAGACTTGGCATCCCGTACCGTGTCCATGGCTTCGCAGCTCTGCCGCCGGCACACGCCGAGTCCGGCGCTTGCTGCCGCGGGGTTGCGCACGCATGCACGCACGGTAATACGCCGCCGACGCCGCCACGCTTACTTCCACCACCTTCGCCAGCCGCAGCTTCGCACGCCGTTCCGCCGACATACGAAACGCACGAATCCCCCCCCCCCCCCCCCCCCCCGTCATGTATAATATATTCGAGGCGACTATGCGGGGCGCAGCACACGCCGCGGCGTGGGTCGGCGGAGCGGCATGCGGCGGGAGCCCTAATGGCCGGGCAGTATCGACACCCACACAGGCACCGCCGCTCACCTCCGACGCGGATGAACCGCCTCCCAAAGGAAACATGCCGGTTGGTGGTAAGCCCAGCATGCGTGGGGTGCCGGCGCCGGTACTGGTGCGACGGAGCTGTCGCGTCAGGAACCGCACCGCATGTGGAGCAACACATGGCGGTGCCGGCCCCACCTATGTCTAGGGCCACCTCCTCACAACACCCCGCCACGACGGCGTCGGCCACCGCCGACGGCGCCGTTGCGGGGGGGGGACGCCCTGCCAGGCGACGATGATGCGCCTGCTGCGCCGCGTCAGGAGGCGGAGGAGGCCGTGGTCGAGGCGACTGATCGGGCTGAGGGGGTTGTTGAGGCGAGCGAGGCTGCGCTCGCGCCACCCGCCCCGCAGCCACCTGCGGGACATGCCGACTTGCTCGTCGCCATGTTGACCGGAGCACTACGAGCAGTGGCGGGAGGCGGCCACATGCACTATCATGTGCGTGTCCTGGCCGGACGCCCGTCATGCGTGGACTGCGGCCAACGGACGGACTGGGAGTGTTGCTGCGACGGCACCCCGGCTTTGTGCGGCCCCAAGTACCCATGCATGGCGACCCATCAGCGGGCAGTCCCCTGCTCGACCACGGCCACGGTGAGGGCGGAGTTCCGCCATGTCAGGGACGCGTTCCACGACGCGACTCGCGCCGCCGTGTGTGAGGCTTCCGAGAAGGCACGCGCGGCTGGTAGGGTGCGCAGGGTGAGGCGGCGGACGGCCCAGGAGATGAAGGAGAGCGAGACATGCCGTCAGTGAGGTCGGGCGCAATGTCATTGGGTGGGGCACACGGACGTGTAGCACTTGCACTTTGCGCGTACTGCTGGGTTACATCCAGGCGGTGTCACACTATGCAACCGGAAAGGCTGCGTTGCTACTGCAAACGATGCTACGCCTCACTCGGTAGCAACCGCTGCCCCGCCCATCCCACTTGCCTTGGCGCCGCGCTGCCCCGGCCGCCGCGCCTTGGCGCCGCGCTGCCCCGGCCGCCGCGCCTTGGCGCCGCGCTGCCCCGGCCGCCGCGCCTTGGCGCCGCGCTGGGTATCGAGTCCTCCCCTCCCTGGTGAGCGCGTCCACCTGCGCCTTGCGCTCGGGGCCGTCCTCCTCCGTCACCACATTCTGCAACCCCCATCGCGTGACGAACCACGCAGCTCCTTGCAGGCGCTTGTAGTACATGTGCCCAAGCACCGCCAGTCGCGACACCGAACGCACCACCGCTGGGGACGCGAGCTCCTTCTCGGTCATGATCGCCTTCACCCGGGCCTCCTCGAACAACGGACCGGCGTTAAGAATGGAAAACGTTTCCATGTGGTGCAAGCAGTCCTCCATGACCCAGCCGGACTGCACCGTCACCTTGCCTGACCCTGCAGTCATGGAGGGGAATGCCGTCACGCCCACGCCCACGCCCACGCCCGGGGGGGGGGGGGGGGGGGGGGGGGGGGGTTTACCTTTCGACTTCTTGGACACCGCAAACGAAGGGCGCAACCCGCGTCCAAAGTTGCTGGGTATCGGGACTAAAGCCTGGCGCCGGTCTTCCTGCTTCATAGCTCGGAATCCACTGTGGCCCTGCACGGTGACAAATTTCCTCCAAAATTCCCTTTCCAAGCCAAAAAAAACAGGTGGAACGGCGCGAGGGGGAAGAGGTTGACCATGCTGACATAGCCCAGGACCACATGCACATGGCACACGCCATGGCAGCCAGTGTTCTGCTTGGCCTCCGCCAGCCGGGTTGTGTTGAACGTACGCACGCCGGGCAAGGTGCGTGATTCACTGGACAAGTCATCGCCTTCATGGACGGTTACCAAGCGAGCCTCCCCGTCCGCATCCACAGGGGGGTGCTCCTGGGCAGCCGCCATAGCCTCCACAACCTGCCACGCCGACCGGGCGGGTGCGTGTGATTCCATACAACCGCAGTTGAGTGGGGCCACCAGCACGCATGCCGGGCCCACTCACCTCTGAACGCAGAAGGTCCACAATGTCACCGTCCTCGAAAACAGCGCGCCACTGGGTCGCCCCGCCGTAGTCCTCCAACACCCACTCGGTAACGACGCCGGTTATCACGCCGTAGTGCCATACTCCCCGGAACTTCTTGGCGATGACCTTCATGTAGAAGTAACCGGGATCGCCTTTCCGTATCACGCCCTCATCGGCAGCTTCCATGTCCGCCGGCGGCCACGCAGGCGCGTCGATGTCCATACCGTCTTCGCCAACGGGGTCCTCCCCCACACCCATCACATCGTCCTCCGAGACCGGCGCCGGCGGGCCGTTTCCGACGGTTGCAGCTACTCCTGCTGCCGCCCCTGCCGCCGCTGTTGCTGCTGCTGCTGCCGCCCTGCTGCTGCTGCTTGTAATAAGGCGGCCTTGCGGTGCAACTTAGCCGCACGCTTCAACGAGTGGCTACAGTTCGGGTATTTCCGGAAGTGCCGCTCTCGCGCCGTCCTTTCACTACTGCCCGTCACGATGCCGTGGCAGTGCTTGCATGTGTACACGCCATTCTTCGACACACTCGATATCCATCCCTCTCCCGGCATGCCTGCTGCCGCGCGCGCGCGGCGGGGGGGGGGGGGGGGTTGAGAGTTGGGGTGGATGTAGCCCACCACCGGCAGGGAGCACAAATGCGAGTGCGCAGCTGTCCGCGCTTGGTTCAGCGGTGAGCGGCGGTGACCGTGAGGCGGCCCCTTACTTCATGCGCGTGCTGGGGCGTTACACAATCATCAGCAGTTAGGGCGGTTGCATTAAAACGCGCACCTACGAACACCACCTACCGCCTACCACCTACCGTACCACCTACATCCGCCCACACCTCCGCCCGTCGTGCTGCACGTCGCCGCACACCGCGGGGTAAGCGATGTGCAGCGATGTGCAGCGAGTACGTGCAGCCGCATGTACTTAGCCCGGGTACTCCGCGTCGGCGCGCGACAGGCGAGCCCGCGTGGGCATATCAATTTGATGAAATTATCGAAACGAGAAATTCATATAGTACTTTACAGGTCGCGCGCGATAGTCGTCGCTACTCGGTATGAAATCCACGTCCCTCGTCCGTCCCGTATCGTCCCCGTATGTCGTCGTTCGTCACCAGTAGGGCACACTTGCGTCACATCTGAATCTCACAGTGTCCACCGTCGGCATCTCCGGGTTAGCCAGGGGGCGGTGCAGATCGCTCTGGCCTTCAGTGCGCATCAGAAGAGCTGTTTGGGCAGCGCCGGGGGCAGTACTCCTGGGAGTGGGGTGGTTGCATGGTCCTCTCGGTCCTCGCTGTGTATTACTGTGACTTGGATTACTACTCGGCCCCGCGATTGGTCGCCAAACGGCAGCGCCAGTACTGCGTCGCGGCACACGTCCTGGAGTAGGCGCGCCGATTCAGGATCGAGGAGTTTGAGGCGCACCGAGTCGGCTGAGCGGCGGGCTTTCCATACCTCGCGGACCTCTAGGAGGGCCAGTAGTGTGCGGGTCGGGGGGCAGATGATGGCGTCCTCCGCGTATGTGTTGGTTTCGTACTCGGCCCAGGCCCACACTCCAGCGAGTGCCATGACGTCTACTGGTGTCGCCGCCGGTTGGTCTGTCGCCGCTTCGCTCGGCTGGGGTTGGTCGTACGCTGGGAGGAGGCCTTCCGCCATGCGCAGCCATTTGTCGGCCTCCGTGATGCCTCTGATTGCGGGGGAGCGAAGCCACACCTGATGTACCGGCCGCTCGATGTCGTCGAGGTGTGGAGCTCCGAGCAGGCGGATGGAGCAGCGGCGGCCCTGGCGGTCGAGGATTGATGTGCCCTCTCCTGTCCATTGGGTAGGTAGAACGCTCACGGCTGTTTCTCTGCGGGCCAGTCGTAGGATGACGGACCCGGTGGTGGGGAGCCTAATGCCGCTCGGTGCAGCGGGGTCGGCGGCAGCAGGCTTAGGGGGGCGGCGAGTCACCACCCTGACGCATGCTTGCAGTATTTGAACTCCGATTTTGGGGCTGAGGTTGCGGATCAGGTTCGTCATAGTCCGGTCGCGCGACACCTCGTCCATAGCTTGGTGCTGGGCCACCAGATCGCCGAACAGTAGGGCCACATGGGGGGCATCGTCCGTGCCGGCGGGGAGGCCTGTGAGAAGTAGGTGGGATGGGCGTTGTAGCACGCGTATGTGGCTGCGGGTTGCTAATGGGAGTTGGGTGCCTGCGATTTTTTTTGCATTTACGGCCGTGCGGATCGCTGGCTGTTGCACTCTGCCGCCTCGTAGCGCGGCCAGAAAGGTGCCGGCCCCGGCGTCCCGTTGCTTCGTTCTCAGATCTGTTTGTATCCATGCTGGCTGTGGTGGTGTCCTCCAGGAGGGCCTGCTCTTCACGCCGCTGTGGGCGCAGGCCGGCAGTCGGCCTGGTGATGGGTCGTCCGGTCGTCGGACGGTCCACCGTTTCGTAGGAGGATCACGCTACCAGTTACAGTAGCCGCGCCGGCTCGCCCGGATTTAGTATATACGCAGTACTTTCGCCCGGTGTTAGGGGCCGGCTAGAAAGTGAGAAGTGTGTTAATAGTATAGTGCGGTGTAGCGGAAAGTACATTGCACGGCTACGGCTACGGCTACGGCTACGGCTCAGGTATTTCTCATCCTAAAAAAGAGGTAGTCCGCCCTACAGCGTCAAGGTACCGGTGCGTGTTTCGACTAAATTAATGCAATAATTGCAAATCCTTTCTGAAAAGGATACTAATCCATGTGTGGAATTCTCATTAGTGCATGTGGCAGTGAAGTGATGAGGACACATATAATAATTATGAGGATTAATCCTCGCTGTGCAATTCTTATGTACAACTAGGTACCCATGATGCGTACTAAAACGCCGGCTACACTAAGGATTGGTACGACCCGCCGCCGCCGCCTGCGGGTTTACATATGTCTCACCCCGGGAACAGGTTATACCGGTAGTGCATAGGTTAAGTCCCATGTGGACATACGGCCCATGTGTACATGGAGCGGTCCATATGGACATATGGAGCGTCCAGTGACCCATGTCCACATTGAATCTCCTATGTGCACATGGAGCAATCCGGGTGATATCCGTGTGGATATGGGCCGTCTGTCGGCCCGTTTCCACACGGGTCGACACATGTAAGGCAGAATTTATCATTCGTCAATGACACTCCTGCAATATAGAGTAGATCGCACGGATTCTTCAGCATTACCCGACTGTAGGAAAACGGTCGCCGCGCGCCCTGAGTTGTCATTTGTCGGTGATGTCATTTTTCCCCCTATGAATGGTCGGAGAAACGTTACTGTAGGAGCTCATTCCTCCGACCGGTCCCCCCTTCCATTGTAGGAGCGTATTTCTTCCAATAGAAGCCACCAAGTGACGCCACGGCGGGCGATCGCCCTGGGCATGCCCCTCTCCCGGCTTGATTCCTCGGCTCACAACTCCTACGCGTCGCTGCCAGAGACCTTGAGGGGCTTGGGGGCGGCGGCCTCTTGGCGGGCACACCCGGCGCGGTTGCCTTCGAGGTGTCGGGCGAGCTGATCTCATGTTGAGCCGCGCTCTTGCTACCGCAGGCGACTTCCAGCTCGCCGATGTTTGTTGCAGAGTCCTCCCAATCTAATGTGCCCGCTCCATTCAAAAGGACTCCACATCCGTCTCCGCCACTGGGCAAGTGGGCAAGCGACCGAAGCGGCATATTGGCCGCCTCCGTCGATGAGCTCGAGAATGCGGACTCGCCCGCCCGAATCTACGCCCATCAAGACACCCTGCCCGAGAAGAGACCTCACCGCCGCACGGTGTCTCGCCCTCTTTGGCCGCTCCTCTTCGATCCCCGGGCCGGCCCAAGCATGGCGCCGCCGTGCCCCAGCCCGGCATTGCCGCCGGCCAGCGCTAGGGATGCCACCTAGCCGCCGCCAAGGTGCGTCATCCACTCCCCTTGTCACATACAGTAATATCTATCCTCATTGCGAGAAGTCGCGCATGAGGCATGCTTCGGCATGCGGTACTGGGAGCTGACACCACTGTGCATGCTCTCCTATCCCGGACTGACGACCCCACCCTTGGGGGCCTTCGAAGAGTCTGCTTTCGGCGGCTCTAGATCCGGCCGCTGGCCCTGACCCGGCGACGCGCAATCCTCGGTGCGGCCCATGTACACCTGCCCCCACCACCGCCCCATGTCCATGACTGTGCATAGCCGCCCCGCTTGGGCAAGCATGTGCAGCTTGCCCAGACTGAGATTGTGCAAAACCGAGCATGCAACTCATGCCCCTTTTGTTTGCGCCGGCTCTCACTCCCCACCACCCTCGCTCCCACCTTGTTCAGGAGCCCCACAGCAACGCCGCCGTCCTCTCGCGCCTAGCACGATCTCAAAGGCATCAACCCGCAATTCGAGAAGTGCTTCGCGCGCTACGTGCAAGCACTGCCCGGCGATGGCTACTCCGCGACATCCATGGAATGGGCGCGCGCGCACCTGCTTGGTGACCTCATCTCCATGGGGGAGCCCTGGACAGATGCTGGCGACATGGAGCGCTACAATGTCGTGACACGGGTGCGCCCGAGCGTGGCCAGCCCGGCCGCGCTGGACAACGCTACGGGCAGTATCATCTACATCACGGAGCTGGCCCGCCGGGGCGGAGGGGGCATCATTCGTTTTCAGCGAGAGGAGATGCAGGGCCAGCCAAGGACGATACGTGCCACTAGGTACCTCTACCACAACGACGTCGTCTACGTAGTCGGGACGCTCGCGGATCGTTTCGCCAACACCTACCCCACAGCAAGATGAAGGGCTTCGGCCCGAATTTCTTTGCTGACTGCCTGGCCAAAAACCGGGAGCATATTAACTAGTTTGCCGTTGTCCATTGCAGGCTTGTCGCCGACCACGAGGTCATTGCGACCGGCTTGCGAGAGACATTCCTCGACATCCACCTGCGCATGGGGATTCTTGATCCCTCCGAGGCCGCTTGGGCTCTTGCGGCACTGGCCCACTAGGCGGAATCCGCCGGCGTCATGACGCTGAGGTACATCGACGCCGACCGTGTGTTAGAGTCTTCCGCGCACGCCGTCCCGAACCACTCGCAAAACCTGGCCCGGGTTCTCGCCGACATGCAAGTGAATCTCATCGCCCAAAACATGGCCATGGGCGCGGAGGTTCAGCTGTTGCCAATAACAGCCGCCAGGACACCGCGGGCCGACAAGCTGGTGACACCGCATGCGTCCAGGCGTCGAGCGGTCGGCAGATTTCGCCGCGACATCTCGTTGGCACTAACAGTAAGGGAAGACGCTCTCCGCGGGCGTCCTCCTTGACCTGCCTACGCGCCCGTCGGGGTGGGATACGGTGGGTGCGAGCTGGATTATACGCTAGCATGGCGGTGTCGTCGCGCACGCAATGTGCGCGAACGCGACGTGTGTTGCTATCCGCATGCTATCGACGCGCAAGCGTGTAGCCCCGGCGAGTCGTCGACGGGTAGCCTGACGCAATGATGGGTGAGCACATTACTTCATTTCGTCATTATGACGGACAGAGGGAGACGGCGGGCGCGGGCGGTCCGATGGGGGAGAGGGGGGGGGGGGGGGGGGTTGTCGGGCGGGGGTACCCCGACGCCACCTACCGCCGTTTCAAAGCTACATGTGCCGCGATTATCCTGCCCAGTCTCGCCGACGAGCGCTCTTTCTGCCCAGACATATGCACGCCCCCCCACCCCCCCTCTTAGCCCTCCCTGCACTACATAGGATGGTTTGGTGGAGAGTTGTCTCTTGTAATTGCTGGTTGTTTCTTTGTGTCTGTCGTGCAGCCGCGTGCGGCCGCACAGACCTACTCGCAAAGATCCGTGTTTGTCGACCGTAGTCACGCCGCTAAAGCAAATTATAGGATTGAGGTTTGGTCTATGTAGATGCCCTAGAACACTTAGGATGTTACCTAAGTCGACCTATGCAACATGGCCCACCGGTGCAGAGTTTGGGTACAGGGATGGGCGCGCGCTCAGGGGGGGCGCGGGGCGGAAATGGGAGCGCGGGGTCCGAGCTGGGTCAGCCAAGGCGGCCCGAGCTCGGACGCACGAGCACACCACCGCAGGATATGTAACATGGCTACGTGGCTTGCCTGGGGAGTTCTATTGCACACGGCGGGTCGCTAAGGCTGTGGCGGAGCATCGTGTGCACATGGTAACTTGTCGGCGGGTTGAGGTGCGCGGCCACATTCACCGTTTGTACTTTCGCGGCGCACGTGGACCACTCGCAGCTTCACGGGCCGGCGCAGCTTCTGGGCGGCAACGGCATATGCGCCACCCTGAATGGCGGAAACGTGTGGTCATCCACACCCACACTCTGGATGGCATGTTGGCGGGCGCGCCGCCGCCTCCGCTGCCGCCGCTGGGGCCGTCGCGCCGAAGGGTATCTTGATGCTGCTCGGGACGGCGCCGCCCTCTCGCGAGAGGGCGAAACATGGCATTTTGAGTCTATCTAGCCTCGGTGTCGCGAACATCTTAACGGCTGCCCCAGGCATGCTGCCACAACTTGGGTTCGGGGGCACCATATGCGTGACATACCGGGTGATCGGGTTTGCAGTCCAGGTGCCAGAATTCGTGTCGGTGCCGTCCGCGTGGCTGGGGGTGATGACCTTCAACAACGTTTTGAGCTGCCCCATGCAGGAGCCCCCCCCCCCCCCCCCCCCCCCCGCCCCTCCCCGATGCGATGGCGCTCAAGACGGCGCAAAACACCAACAGATGGCCGCGGGAGCCCGTGTTTGCCGCTTCGTCCCCGGTTCACACTTTGATGGGCGTGTGTGGGGTGGTCTTGATTGTTGCCTTCCAGATCATGTAGAGCATGCGTCACCGCAGCGAGGTGTGCATCATCCGCCTCGCGGGAGGCCAACCAGTCATCGTGCAGAACGGCTCTCACCCTGGCTTGATGACTAACCACGGGATCCTAGACGCTGCCGGCACGAACGAGCCGGTCAAAATGGGCTGGCAAGCAACCAAGCTGCTACACGGTGCCGGCTACATGGCGCTGCTTCAAAGAGTTGTCGCAGACTAGGAGGCGAGCTAGGAGTACCATAATAAGATGCGCCAAGTCGTGGGACGGTCCAACGCTGCTGGCGGCTCATGTGGCGGATCATTGCAGTCATTATCACCACGTCCCCGCATGGAAGCCGCACCGGCTGCCCGAGGCTCTCTTCCAACCTTTCGTAGAGTTGGAGCTGCACCCGGCCAACTCTGAGTCGTGGGAGGGATGGCTATGCCGTCGCAGTCCCGGGAGCGAACCCAGGAAGATTTGCCACCTCGCATACGCGGTTTGTCACGCCGTCCGCGTGTGGGGGAACCGCTTCCTGACAGCGAGTTTGGGCCAGCAGTTGGCATGCGTGGACGATGTCATCGACTGCACCCCCAGAATTGTGGCCTATTGCAGCTGCCGCAAGATTGCGGCCAACTTGGCGTCCCCGCGTCTCCTCCCCCGGGCCGTGACTGCATTGGACAAGCTCGACATTTCACTGATCCTCGCGGTCGGCAGGGATAACCGCGCGGGCCCCGGGCTGCGGGCCATCAAACCGGATGTGCCCTTCAATATTTTCATCCCCTGCGGTCCCTACTGCGACAACATCGGCAAAATTCAAATGGCCTACCAAGAGAAAAATTGCATGCGCGCGAGCATGAAAAGCAAGTAGGTGTTGGTGCTGTCCTTCATGCTACATCAGCTCCTCGACGAGCTTATTGAGCCGCCTGGATGGTCGCTGGAGGACGTTGGCATCATCGAGCCCAACGAGATCGGCGATCTCATCCAACATGTGGCTAATGTGATAGGATTCGTCGCAGACGGGCGCTGCTGAAAACACTGCTCACGCCGCCCCCCCACCGCTGCCGCCGTTGGCGGAGACGATTGAGGCGTTACTTCTACTGCCGGCAGGCGACGCGACCCCACCACCACCGCCCCCGTTGGCTGCAGCCGCATGCGATTTCACGCGCGGCGAGGTGGGTCACATGCTGCACAGCGTCGAGTCGGAGCTCCCCCGTGTGAAGCAATATAAGATTGCTGAGTGAAAGTTCTTGTGTGGCTCCACTATTGGAAGCCGCTGCTGGAGATGTGCGAGAAGACGCAACCGCGAGCCGCCGCCGCATCGGGGCGGCTGACTAAGGCAGAGTACACGCGCAAACCCGGCGCCGGCACCCTGGCTGCCAACAAAGCGGCTTTCATGAAATCCATTGCCGTCCGTGCAATCAAGCGGATGCACCGTCACAGCAGAGTGGACACCGGCTGCTTCCTCGCCCGACATCAACGGGCCCTCGCGGGAGGACCTGGTTCTCACCTATACGCCGGCCGCCGCCGTTTAGCCGATGCAGCATGCTTTGCCGCCAATCTCTCCTGCAACCGCGCCGGCCGGCCAGCCAACCAGCTAGGCAGCCGTTGTATGTGGTTGCATCCGCAGCGCGCGCGCTGCTTGCTTGCTGATGCCTTATTGACTTGATGTGATGAAGCCAAGGAGGCCAGTTGGCAAGCAATGCGTAGGTGGGGTTTTTAGCAAACACTATGGTGCGCACTGCGATGCTGAATGAAGTGATGTGAAGCACTGACAATAATCAATGTAATGTTAATTGCAGTGATGTGTGTTACATCCACACTTCCACAGGGAAGAGGTGCTCAATAAACATACCTGCCCCCTAATTCTGCCCACCTGGGAGTATTGATCACAAGCGCAGTGGGTGTTAGTTGACAGTGCTATGAATGCGTCCGCTGCTACATACGGGGGCCGGGAATCCATCGCTTAGCATGCAATATCGGTTTTAGGGGAGAAGTGTCGTCGGATTAATGTTCACTACTCTTTTTCGTCCCTTCTCCGTGACGAATCGGTCTTTCTATCGCAACATTTCGCTTTGTCTCCGTTCCTATGTTGTATGCTGTAACTAAGGGCGTTTTTTTTATCTTATATTGGTTTTAAAGGAGGGGGGCTGTAGGTGTAGTTTGCCGAAAAGGCGCCTTGGCTTGGATATCAGTGTTTTCTTGGGATAGAGCATGTCGGCAGCCCGCAAGAACAAAAAAGTGAGGGAGGGGGGGGGGGGATGGGCGGTGCACGCGGCCCGCCACATGGTAGGCGCGGCGCGAAGACGGAAGATGGGGACAGCATAGAGCGCGCCCGCTATTTTTTATAAAATTCTACCTCGAGCGGGGGTCGACTCACAACGATGTGTTGGAGTTGACCGTGCTCTCTTTTACGGCAGTTTTCTACGTAAAATTTGGGTGTTGAAGCAGCACACCCGGACTACCGCGGTTAGTAAGATGTGTAGCTGCGCGCGTTGCACACGCGCCACGTTGATGTCGCGTGTCGCAGACGAGCGCACGCATTGCGCGCCAAGCGCTATGAAACCCCAACAACCAAACATTTCAATGGGAGGGGGTTGTGCGGTTTGCCGAGCTCGATCTTGGAGCGCGACGCAGGAGGGCACCGGCCGGCCCGGGGGGCAGACGAAGGGCAGTCAAGAAACCGGGGCAGGTGACCGGGTCCGGACGGGGGACCGGAAGGCGACCACGTGCCACTTGCGAGGACCGACGCCGCCAGCGCGCATGCCGAGGCCGCCAGGCGCGAAGAGGTCGGGGAGGGCGGGAAGACAACCACCTCGAACGCCATTTCCGAGAGGCGTTGGTGCCAACTCCGGTCGGGCCAATAGGGCACGATGACGCGGGGTGGCTGCCGCGCCGGAGGTGTGGAGTTTGATGACGAGATCGTCAATGAGGCCCCATGGAGGAGGGGGGGGGGGGGGGGCGAACCAATTGTGCTCGCGACGCCATGCACCATTGGAAAGGCGCAAGCTGTCGGTAGCCTCAATGTAGGGGTCGCGCCATCGGGAGTTGTAGCGCGGGGCCCGCGCGTTTTCCATGGTAGCGCAGGGGTCGATGGTGTGACGACCCTAGATATTGTCGAGGTGATTAAAGTGGCGTGGGTTGAACGCCTAGTCGTCGCTCGTAGGCGATCTCGCGGCTGAGGCGCTCAGCCTAAATGTTCGCCGCGGTCTTGATGTAGCGCGCATAAATGGAAATGTCGTTTGTGCCGAGGATGAACTACGGCTTCCGTAACTCGGTCATGAGCAGAGGGGAGGGGGAGGTGAGGCTCGCGAGGATGTGGACCACCACCATGTTGTCCTCGTGGATTAGCACTTGTCGACCTCGCAACTCCGAAAGGACGGTGAGCACGGTGTATCGGACAGCCTTGTAGGTAATGTGCAGCTCGCGGTCGCCGTCGTACTTGAAGCCGCGCGCCTCGGTGGTCTCGTTGAGGACGGCGCCCCACCCGTAGCCGGAGCTGTCGACGTGCATGTAGACGGTATCGACGAGCGTGCATATGGAGCGGCCGTTGATGTGGCCAAGGATCGCAGCCAACCACTCGAGGACGCGTCGGAGCAGGTGCGTCATCTTGACGCGCCCGCTCCATGAGTCCTTTGTAAGGAGAACGTCGTAGTGCAGCTCACGGAGGTAGAACCGAGCCGGCTTGATGGCTAGGAAGAAGAACTGGGCTCGACTTGCCATGGACGCGAACTTGCGCACACGCAGCCATCGCTTGTGGCGCTTAGCACGGCGGATGGGACCGAGAGATGTTCCACAGAGCGACTCGGGTTTCCTTGGGGGGGGGGGGGGGGGGGGGATCGCAACGTTTGCGAGTCGAGCTCCATGCCGAGGTGTTCTTGTTGTTGTACCGGCTCCCATTGGCCATTGTCGGGGTGTCGACTTCCCTAGTAGGGAGGTGATGCGGTCGCGCACGGCGTAGGCATGCGCTCGACTCGACGCGAAGAACAAGAAGTAGTCCATATAAGAGAGCACGCGGCAGCCGCGGAAGTGGTTGCGTAGCGTATGGCGTCGTCCCATGCTGAGCTTGGACTGACACACTCCGTGGGGTTGTGGGGGTGGGGGGTTACTGTGAAGTCGGGGGGATGCGGGTGGCGGATGAACGCGGCAGTGAAGGAGCATAAGTAGTAGTGGCTTAGGTTCCAGCCGCCCATGGGGGGGCAAGCCCGCCGATAGTAGCGCTTGCCCCGGTAGTCGACGGTGAAGTAATCGTTGTCTTCGGGGGCAATGCCGAAGGCATAGAAGCCAACCTGCATGTCCATGGAGAGCATGTAGTCGCCGGGTCGGGCAAGATGACGCAGCCGGGTGGGAAAAAGGGCGATTATTGAGTCAAAATGGGCACATTTCTGGACTCAAAATTGCACCCCCCTTAACTCAATATTGTACCCCTTTTGGGGGGTGCAATTTTGAGTCCAGCCTAACACTGTACGAATGTACTGTGAAACTGGCTTCCTTTTCTTGCCAACACTGTACGAGGTACTGTTCAGTGAAATGAACCTGCACTATGTACTACACGCCTGCCCACCGCCCTTTGACGAGATGCGTCGCTACCCTTCCACGCCAACCGTTTTTTCTGGCCTCAAATGCTACGCCGCCACTGTGCTTCCCACTCATCTACCCCTCGCAAGCCCCCTCGCGCCTGTATTCTTTGAGGCATCTTAACGCTTCTCGGTGCACAGAAGCATGGCAGACCGTCCTCGCAGAGCAAAACGCTCATCTGCCCGTGTGCAGAGTCCTGTGGCGGGGGCATCTGCGGCTGCACTTGGCTTTGACCCAACTAGCAGGGCTCTCGACACACTGCTAGTGACCCCCATGGCGCAAGATTCTCCGCAGATGCACTTGCGTTCGGGTAGGAGGGCGTCCCAGGCGCCAATACCCACGACTCAGCCCATCAGACCCTTACAGCCGAGCGGTGGGCGACATGGAAGCGGACCGCTATGGCATGGGGCCGGAGATTCGCACCCTTTGCCTCGCCGCGAGCCTCAGCCTGACCTCCAGCCTCAAGGTGTGCCACCTTTGGACCCTCTCCCAGGAGCGACTCCAACGGTACGCGGACTCGCATCTTCGCTCGCATCTCTCATAAGGGCGCCGTGGGCTGCGTTAAGCGCGCCTCGCCGTCGCGCATCTCAGGGATCTCTAGTCACCCAAACCGATGACGACCAGTCTCAAGCCGGCCAAGGTGAACACTTGGCCACGATCCGTGAGGAAGAGCACGGACAGGATGAGGAGGAGGAGGAGGAGGAAGAGGAGGAGGTGGAGGAGGTGGAGGAGGAGGAGGAGGAGGGGCCCAATACAGTCGGGGCCCGTCCGCAAACCAGCCCCGCCACAAGCGCCGGAAGTGGGAGCAAAATGGTAACCCCTCGCCCCCTCCCAGCACAACCTCAATTGTGTGCGCATCTTCGCGCGTGAGTGCAAAGATTCTCACACGCTTCCTCCTCTTCCCTACATAGACCGTCTCCTCGACACCACTTCAACAAGGCGTGCCACCCGTCGACCCAAACCTCGGCGAGTGGAACTGCTACGAGCGGGACTTCCCTGCGTACTTCGCCACCTGGCCCGAACCACAGGACGGGCATCCCGACGACTACAAGGAGCATCACAAGCTCTTGACAAGAGTCATCGACAACGTGGTCAACAGGTCGCCCAACTCGAACTGGTTGTTCTTGCCTTGCCTCCACGCCATCGCGGACCTCTTCCCTTGCCCAGAAGGTATGGAGCTCCGGGTGCCCCTCTCTGTCTATAACAAGCGTCACAGTGGCCAAGATCTTGCGAAGACGTTGAAGACCATCTTCCCCAGTTTTTGCCGGAAGACATACCGTGTTCCCGAAAAGGGCAAGCTCGTCGTTTGGCTGGACATCGTGACGACCCCGGGGCACTTCGCATGCGGTGTCTGGCAGTCTCGAGAGGGCGCCTTGGTCGCCCCTGTCTTCATCTACGACTCTTGCGTCCCAGTCAAGGTGCCCACCCGCACCAACCCCTACCCCGGATGGCAAGCTGTATGGCTGGAGATTGCTACGCCTGCCTCCCTGAGTGGGTGGAACCCCCCACCTCCTCGCCACGGCTTCTTCCACGGGGTCGTCACGCAACAAAGAGACGCCAACACCTGTTGGGCGAGATGCGTGCTTGCTGCTAGAGCCCTCGCCACATTCTTCTTGTGGAAGTTCTTCGTGAAGATGCCTGTTCCGAGCCAAAGCGGTGTCACCGAACTCCCCGAATTGCTCATTGGCGACGACGACGTCGACACAATGGCCAAGGTGTGGGCCCCCTTCTTCGACTGTGCGCACATCTCGGAGAACACCTCCTTCAGCGCCGTGGGCCGGTCGGAGGTCTTTCACCCGCATCTCCAGGGCAAGCTCACGAGATTCCCAATCGAGTTCTTCCCGTTGACCACAAATTCTGCCTGCTTCACGGAGGGGAACGTGGCGCAAACTGTGAGGCACTTTGGGTTCTCCGAGACAGCCGCGAACAAGATTGCGTGGGCTCTGGACATGGTGCCGACCAAAGTGTTCTCACAGACTGCTGCAAGTGGAGTTCGGAAGCTCTGGGTGCGTGCCCTCCCTGACCCTGTCAACGAGCACGCGTACGCCGACCGAAAGCGCGCACTCCAAGACTCCAATGGCAGCCAGGGAGCCTGGCCGGAGGCATCTTGGCAACAGGCTGTGGAGTCCGTCCTCTTCGTGGAGTGCCAGAGCAAAACTGTGAGACACTGTGGCTACTCGATTCGCAACGTGCGCGAATGGCACAACGACAACGAGATGCGGCGCGGCATTCAACACATCAAGAACCAACGCTTCACGAAGTCCACCAACACCTGCCAGCCCTGTCGAGCCGCCTCTCTACACCCCACTCTCTTGGTCGACGACCGCTACTACCAGATCGTAGCGGCGCCGCGTCAGGCCGGCGGGTCCTCCAAGCCCGCTTCTCAACCACCGCTACCGGGGTCCGGTGGAGATGGCTCTCAAACCGGCGCTGCACGAGGTCTCTTGGAGCTTCGAGCAGCTACGCGCCCTCCCCCGAGCAAGCTTGGTCCCTCGGAGACTGCCAAGCCGCCGAGTGAGCCTGAGCCTTTCAGAGCGACGAAGCGCTTGCACGGTGCGTTGAGCACGGGAGGCAAGACCACCTTGTCGCCCATGAAGTTGCGTAGGAAGCATTCCCAAAAGCGCGGGCCGAGTCCTCCCTTAAAGATGGCGAAAGAGTTGGAGGACGACGACCCCTTCCAGGCCCCTAAGCCGAAACGCGAAGCCACGTCAAGCCGTCAGGCGCGTTCGGGTGCCGCTGGCGGGAGTCGCAGGGCCACATCTTCCCGTGGCGGTGCCCCATCTCCGCCCCCCCGACCCGCATCTCCGCCTAAGAAGCCCTCATCTCGGGACGCCAAGCCCGCACCGCCGCCTGCGCCGATAGTTTTCCGTCGGCCCAGGACAGGCAGGACTCCAAGTGCACCCAGGCTCGGCTTTCAGCGGTATGCTCCTCTCCCTCCCCATCCTGGGCCGCCTGCACCTACGCCCCTGGCTGAGCGACTTGTCGCGCCTCGCCTTGTCGGGGAATCTCCGCCAATCACCGACCCCACCGTCGCCACTCTCGTGGGCTGCCAAGACTTCCTCCAAACACGCGTGCGCTCGTTTTTTGGCTCCCAAGACCTTTGCGACCGCGTCGCCGACCTGGGGGACAGGTTAGTCGAGGCACGACTTGCCGGTTCCATGGGTGAGGAGAAGGCGTGGACCTTCATTGGAGGCGGCAGGAAGCAGCTGCATCTCGACATGAGTGGTGACACCCGCCCCCTGTCCCACCGTTTCGTGCTTTCATCCTTGTCTACCAACCACCTCTAACACCTCACTATTCGCAGGACCCGATGACCTCAGACTACAGGGGAGGGGCGGGGACGAGAGCACGGTGAACATGCGGGCCTTTCTGGCCTCCGAAGACCACCGGCTTGTGTACAACGAGCTGCGGGGGATTTGCAACGAGTATGTCCAAGAAGCTCACCGTCAGTTGCGAATCTCGTCCCCAGGTTACATTGCCCGTCACAAGGCCCTGGTTATGGCAGACCCGGACTGCGGGTCGGGTCCTGCCCATGTCGACGGCGTGGCGGGGGGGCTGCTCCTCATCATCTTTCTCAATTGTTGCGCGCCACTCACTGCCGTCCGGAGGGGGCGAGATGTGACAATTGTCGACGCCTTGAAGTGGGCTGCACCTCGAATCGTGAGCCCCCCCCCCCCCCCCCCCCGTCTTCGCCTCCCACAGTGCCATAATGTTTTAGACGCTAGTCGGGGTGGAATCTCACCTTCGCGTCTGTCTCTTCCTGCATCTCCGCCCAGTGGGAAGTCGCAGCAGCGTCACCGCTTGGCGTCGTGCCATGGCTGGAGCACAATCGGCCGGAGGTCCTTGCCGAGCTGCGGAAGGTCCGGAATCTCTGCACTGGGCGCCTGGCGCAGAGTAAATCTCTCGTCCCCCTCGGCGTCGCGGACGCCCGCTACCGCACGGAGGTGTGCCAAGGAATCGAGGACGCTGCGACATACTCGCGCCCTGGCCTTGCTTTCCTCTTGCCTGCAGAAGATGTCCACGCCAGCCCGCCCAAGGGAGGCGTCAACCCTGCGTTCGCAACAGGATGCCCGAGATGCAAGGACCTCGCGGGCGTCAACCCTTGCTTCCGCATCTTCCAGAGCCTGCACCCCAACACAGGCGCGATGATGCCGGGTCCGGAGTGGCAAATTCTGTCCTATCACGTCCCCGGCATGTCTGCCTTCCTGCCTGAAGTCGATGACGTGGACGAGGCCCGCCGTCGCATGTACGAGACAGCGAGAACCATGGCAGTGGCGAAAGAGATGCGGCACTGGAACCCGGAGGCCCACGTTGGGGATGACGAGTACATCCTCCAGGACGTCAAAGCAGCGGTGGATGAGGCCACCGCAGGCAAGACAAACGAGCAGGAGACTCGGAGGGTGGAGAGAATTAACCGAGAGGGGTGGGATTACCCGCATCTCCGCAGTGGGGGCAGGTGAACGCCCGCATCTCTCGCGCCCATACCCGTGTACTGTCGCTCCTAGCTCTTGTAACGAAGAGACGCTTTTCCATACCCGACTCCCGTGCGTGGTGAAACCTTGTCTTACATGCTGTTGCGCCGGACTTTTCCGGAGATTGGTGGTACGCTGTCGACGTACGCATCTCGGTTGACTGCGGGGATGCCTGGCGCGTGGTCGGAGCGCACCCTGAAACGCGGCCACGCTCTTTATCGCAAGATGTTGGGCAACAATCCACCTTGCATCTATACATCTCCGTGGGAGTATCACTGCTTGACGGCCTGCGTAAAGACCTGGCGACATGTCTGTGTGTGGGATCCATGCAGCGGGTTCGCCGGCACTGCACACGCTCTCTTCGGGAGGGCCAGGAGGGTGTTCTTGAGCGACGTCAACCCGTCTCGCGTGTCCCACTTCGTCGCGGACGCCTTGTCGCCGGAAACGCACGACAAGGCCGCTGCCATGTGCAAGGAGCCCTTTGTCGTTGTCACGTCGCCTTGGTTCACTCACCTGGATTTGCTCCTACCGCTGCTGGCGGCCTCCAAGGCGGATATCTGCTGCGTGCAGATTCCGAGCACCTACTTGACTCAAGGGCCCCTCCCGCGAATGGACTATCTCGACAATCTGTTGACAGCGGGTCGTGTACTTATCATCGCGTCAAAGCACCCAAGAAACCCCGACACCAACAGACGCGCCTTGTGGTTGGTCGTCGGAAGAAATTCAGCGACTTTAACGGCGCATCTCTCGGACCACCTCGGCAAGCAGCGTGGGTTCGTGTATGGTCCGTGACAGGGGGGTTCATGCAGCGTTAGCTTCACTGCAATAACTCAGTGGGCAATACCTGATTAATCATTGTCATTATCAACTATCATAACAAATCATTTTCGACCGCCGATGATAGTTCAATCGACTGCTGTCCGTCGATTTTACAAACCGCATTTCCTTTGATAGCGCGGCCGGGGCAGCGGGGCGCCAACGCGGCGCGGCCGGGGCAGCGGGGCGCCAACGCGGCGCGGCCGGGGCAGCGGGGCGCCAACGCGGCGCGGCCGGGGCAGCGGGGCGCCAACGCGGCGCGGCCGGGGCAGCGGGGCGCCAACGCGGCGCGGCCGGGGCAGCGGGGCGCCAACGCGGCGCGGCCGGGGCAGCGGGGCGCCAACGCGCCGCGGCCGGGGCAGCGGGGCGCCAACGCGGCGCGGCCGGGGCAGCGCGGCGCCAACGCGCCGCGGCCGGGGCAGCGCGGCGCCAACGCGCGGCGGCCGGGGCAGCGCGGCGCCAACGCGCGGCGGCCGGGGCAGCGCGGCGCCAACGCGCGGCGGCCGGGGCAGCGCGGCGCCAACGCGCGGCGGCCGGGGCAGCGCGGCGCCAACTGTAACGGCGCATCCCTCGAAGCACATGAGCAAGTAATGTGGGCTCGCATATGGTCGGTGACATGGGATTCATGCAGCTTTAGACTCGCTTCCATAACTCACTGGGCAATACCGCGTGTAACACATTGTACTCGCAGAGATGCCGAGTCGCACGTGGGAGTGCGGAGTGCCATTACAAAGTTACGCCTTTTACTAAAGCCACGGCTATTACGATCTGCGGGCACTTGTTCTTGGTTTACGCCTCGCCCTGCGACCGCTGCCGCCCGCGGCCGGGGAGGCGGAAGGAGATGGAGCCCCCGTACCCGTTGCCGCCCGGAGATTCCCGCGCTGCGGCATGGCGTTCCCGCGACGGCGTTGCGACACGTTCCCGCCGTCTTGGGGCTGCCTCACAAGGGCCGCAGTAGGACCGCGAGGCCGATGCCTGCCTGGACGGTCGCTCATGTCGCCTGCCAGCCTCTCGAGCCGCATCTTCTCCGTAGGGTCTCGCAGGGCACCCCACAGAAGCTTGTGGGAGCAGATGCCGTACAGCCAGAAGCGCTCGCAGTCGCATCTTGGCCGGCCGTTGTGAAGGGTCACTCGATTCAGGAAGACGAAGTCTCGCTCAATCGCCTCAATCGTCCATCGCGGTCTGCTCCCCACATTTCCGGCCAAGCTGTTGCGGTACTTCAGCACCGCTGGTCTAGTGACGCTGCGAGTGCCGATCTTGAAGGGGTCGCCGACGAGGTACAACGCCCCGTCGACCTCCATGTGGCTTCCCGGTGCATGCAGATAATCAACCGCGAAATGGACGTCCGTCGAGAGCTCCATGCCGAAGGCAGGGTTAATATGCTTGCTGCTGCGCTTGTACGTCTCGTCCTCCAGCCACTTGGGGAAGTGCTTCTCCATGAGGGAGTCGGTGGGGTTGCGCAATCCCTTGGGAAAGGCGTTCTTGGCAGCGTTGTGCCACCCCTCCATGCTGTTATTCCTGGCGGGAACACCCACGAAGGTGGAGGCTCTCGACCACCAGTCGAGGTTGGCGCCCAAATAATTGTCCTCGAACCACCGGGCGACTGGGCCCGGGGCTGACCTAGCCATCACTTGCAACAACTTGGTCCCGACAGCCTGTGCCTGTTCCTCGGAGCGGCAAGAGTGAATCACCTTCACACACTCTTCGCACACCTTCCACTCGTGCTCTCCTCGGCATACCTGGACACGTCGACCGTTCACGCTCGTCGTCCCCTTCTTGAACTGGAACTTGTGAAGGACATGTATCCAACAGCCGATGGTCTGCAAGAGATGTACAGCGCGTACGCCTCAGCGGGGGAGATTCGTACCTATTGTCACGAGATTCCACCGAGAAGCGCGAAAAGGGTGGGAGGGCGCACCCTCGCAGTAGGGAAAACGTTTCTTTTGGCGACGCGAATGCCCCCCCCTTTGTCGCTCAAGAGCCCGCGTACGTTGGGCGAACTGCCATACAGCTTCTTGTGCGTACCCATCGTCGCCTTGAACAGGAGGGTCATCGCGGCCCCATCCTCCTCTTGCGCGAAGCAGAAGGAGATTGGGCGGAAGCTGTGAACGAGGTTGTACTTCTCCATGTCATACTCGATTGAGTGGGTGCCAAGGGTCAAGAGGACCCACTTGCCGTAGTGAATCTTGTGCGTGCCGTCCGTGACGAGGCAGAGTGGAAGATTTCCCGTCTCAGCCAGCCGCAAGGTCCGAAACAGTCCCATCGTAGTGAACACCACTCCCTTGGCCTCGTCGCAGAACTGTAGGACGACCAACTTGTCGTCTTCCAACGCCGCGTCGCTGTCAGCAGAGTGCAGAGGTGGCATCTCGTTTCGACGAGCCCAATCTCTGAGGTCGGCGATAGACTCGTAGGCCCGGGGCCCCTTCTCTGCGCGAGTGAGGCTTTTTTTCCAGCCTTTAAAAGCCAATCGCCACGCCCTCGCGTCCGCAATCTTCCTGTCGTCCTTCGCCAATTTCTCCACAAGTCGCATTGGCGCGTCGTCGACGTGCTCCTTCATCTGGGCTTTAACTCGCTGAGGAATGCGAACTTTCCCGTCCACAACGACGTCAACCTCCTGCTGCGCGTGGAGGCGGTGGTCGCGCTGCATCTCCCAACGCTTGCTCACCGGATCACGACAGATGCGGAGATGCGCAGGGCAATTAACGTGGGAGGCGCAGTTATACACCTGCCGAGACTCAATCATTGTTAGTGGATACACTCGTCGTGGAACATGCCGAGATTCAGGTGCAAGATGCCCCCCTTCAGACACAGCACGTACGCGTGAGAAGCACTCACATACGCGCCCTTGCTGACATATTGGGCCTTCCATTCGTCCATCATCCAGATCAACTCATGCACTGCGGCTTGCCTCGTGAGAAAGGTTGCGCCGCCAACCTTCCTCCAGTCGAATCTCAAACGCTTTTCCGCCCCTTGGACAGAAGCGCTCCCCTGCTTGCAGGGGCTTGGCGAGGGTGCTGGGCGCTTGCTTTGCTGGCTCCGCGGGGCGGGTCCAGCACGATCCGTACCCGTAGCGCATGGGGGCGCGCTGTACAAAGGTTCACCAACCTCCGAAGGCAGACACGGAGGAGGGGCGAGCCCATGTACGTAGCAGCTGCCCAGCAACGGCATTCACGCCCTCTTTGAAAAGCTTGTCTCTGTGATCCGGTTGAAGGGGCAAACTGTCTAGGAAGGAGATGTAAGGCTGAATTTGCTCTTGGGCCTGGCGAAAGGCTTCGCTGCCCCGCGGGGCTGACGAAGGGTCGGCCATGACGGTTACGGAAGGACGTAAACGACAGCGGAGTGCAGTGCAGTGGTGTGGAGTGGGGCGAGGAGTGGAATCTCCAACAGGGTGTGCCACTGGGGCGCGCAAAATGGCGCGAAGTAGCGCCGCCACCTAGTTGAGGCGGATAGTACTTTACGCGACTCAGGGCGCGAAGAGAACACGCCGATGTGCCATTTTTAGTACTCTCGTATAGTATTGCATTGCACCTGAAATGTGACCGAAAAATGGGTACATATCCCAGCCTAAGCGATCACGTGGGGGGCACATTTTTGAGTCCAGGAATCGGACCGTTTTGACTCAAAAATGTGCCCTGTACCCAGCCGGGTGAGGGTCTCGAAACTCAGGTCCCGCTCCTCATAGTACCGATTGAGGGGTGGTAGATCGATGATGAGGAGCGAGCTGTCGACACCATGCTTTGGGACGAGACAGAGCCGGGAGACCAACCGCTAGCGGTGGGCCTTCTCCCATCATCCTCCGCTAGCCAGGGAGCGAGCCAAGTCGCCGTCCATGAAGCGTAGTTGGCGGTCAGGGATCGGGTCCTCCATCGAGACGTCTTGGTGAAAGGTGGCGGCCGGCCCGTCCTCAAACATGATGTGCACGCCGTTGCGGATCATGTCGACGACCTTGTGTTCGGCGCCGATGTCCGCATTGGCATGCCATTGGTAACGCATGAAGTATGACTCGGGAGTGCATGAGTCGGGATGTGGTCATCAGGCGATGATATCTGGTCCCCGGAGGGCGCGTGGTTGCGCAGCTGGCGCGTAGGTGTCCGCCCTCGCTCCAGGGGCCACGTCGACTGCCTTTTGACGCGCACCCGTGGCGCGCCGGCGGGGCAGAAGTAGTTGACCAGACGGCGGGGCGGCTCGGTCGGTAACGGTAATCGAGTCGGCCACGGGTCGGGTACGGAATCGGGACCAATGTCGTGGTAGGAAATCTAATCGGCCGGACATGCCAAGGCGCCGTGCAGTCGCCGCCCAGATGGAGCATGCCATATTGACGGGGGCATGCATAGGGGACCACGAGTACCACCAACCCGCGCAACATGCGCGGTCATAATGGGGGCCCGGAGTGAGAAGAGGGAGGCGCGATGTCGTCTTAGCGCTCGCCTTCCGAAAATGAGATATAAATGTCGGCGGCAGCCGCCAACATGGCCGGCAGAGGCCGGCTAGTAGCACCCAAAAAGTCGGTACGGCGGGTCTTCACATGCGGGTCTAGTGTGCGGGAAAGCCAAAGCGTCTTGCACGGGACGAATCCGCCGGCATCGATGCGGCCCGCCACATGGTAGGCGGGCCGCGAAGATGGAAGATGGGGACATGAGAGGGCCCACTAGTTTTTATATAGAATTGTACCTCGAGTGGGGGTCGACTCACAGCGATGTGCGGCAGTTTTCTACGTCAAATTTGGGGTGAAGCATACCCGTACTACCGCGGTTAGTAAGATGTTAAGCTGCGCGCATTGCATGCGCGCCACGCTGATGTACCTGCTGCCGTAGCGTGTCGCAGGCGTAAGCGTGCAGTGCGCGCCTGGCCGAAGGAAACCCCAACTACTGGCAGTATAAACAAAACAACGCCAGCAGAGCGCGCTTCCTGTCGAGGCGACCGCCACTGCTACCGGCTGTGCTCTCAAAAATGCGGATGATCTGATTCACAGGCGGTCTCAGTGGCGGGACAGCGCACTGGTCCTCAACCAGCGCACCCCTCACCGCTCGCCGCAATCTACTCGCCCGCAGCCTCTCCAACACCCGTATTTGCCGACGGGATGGAGCGCGGCCCGCAGGTGCGCCCGCCTCCGCGCCGACTCTCCCGAGCTTTTCATCGAAGCACCGCGCCAATCCCCCCCGCGCCTTGACGGGAGGGGCGGAGGGGGCGGGGCTCGCTGCGTGGCCACCTACGTGTTAGGCAGCACTGCGGCTGCGGCACGGCTACCTTCCTTCGCCACTGGGTTTGGTCTCACACGCGCTACCCTAGAGCAGAAGAACAACGGTGGAGCCGATAGAATAAGGGGTGCGTGCGTGTGTGGGTGTGTGTGTGTCCCCCCCCCCCCCCCCCACACACGGGGGGGGGGGGGGGGGTCATCTCACGCCCGCCAGGCTGGAGCTGCTCCCAATTGGCGCAGCGGGGCAGTCACTGCCCTGAGTATACATGAGAAACTGGTCGCTGTTTTACTATGAGCCGAACAGGATTCGTGGCCTGGCCGCCATTGCGCCTGCGGCATGACAACTCCTGGCCTCCTGCACGGGGACACGCACACCTGGCCCTGCTGCTGGTCCCAATGAGCGTGCCGGTGGCAGGATCCCTTATTTGAAATGCTTCAGTTCCATTTCGGGATTATGTTGTGTAGGATTTTGTCCATCTGTGCACCAGCAGCACGGCCGCCCATGGCATTGCTGCCTCCCCCGCTTGACTCCCCCCCCCCCCCCCTCCGCGCGCCGCAGGAGAACTTTGTGGACATGGAGGACTACACCCCGCCCGTGGTGCCCACCTACGGCTCCGCGCCGGACTACGGCGCGATGGGCGGGCTGGAGCCGGTGGCTGGGCTGGACACGGTGCCCAGCTGGGAGGAGCAGCCGGCGACGGGCGGCGCGCAGCCGCACACCAACGGCGCCGCCGCCTCGGAGAGCATCACGCTGGACTTCACGGGTGAGCTGGCTGGGGTGGGGCCCTCCCTGGGGGGGGGCGGCGCCCCAACCCGGCTCGCTTGGTAGAGCGGACAGCGGCGGCATGTCTAATATGCGCTGAGCCGGGAGTGGCAACCGGTGGCGCAGACTCGCAGGTGGACCCCTACGCCAGCGTGAGCGGCAAGATCGGCGGCAGCAGCGGCACTGTGCCCGCCGGTGGGACCCTCCCCCCCCCCCCCCCCCGGCCCCCGGCCCCCCACCCGTGACTCATCATGGCCTAGACACACTGCATCCATGTCGGGCTGGAGTGAGTTCAGGCCATCGATGCGTCCTGAGGCTGAATCCAATTCCAGAATTCAGCCCGGGTTCCCCTTGCAGTTCAGCCCCAACCTACCCGGAAGTCGGTCCTGAGCAGCTGCAGGACAAATGCAGCCGTCAGTGTGGCGCAGCGAGCGGCGTAGCAGTTATCGCCGGGGCGGCACTCGGCCGGAATCCAAATCCACGGAGTTGCGCCATCTACCCGGAGACTCTGTGCTGCGGTCTGATAGATTTCTAGAGGGATGTCGTCTTTCCTTCTCTAGGTTGAAAGGGGGGGGGGGGGGGGGGCAGTGATGTGTAGCGCGCCCAAAGGGTCCGTAGTTGCGGTGAGCGTTGTTCAGCCTGGGGTGACGTCTCTTCCGGGCGGCCCTGCGGTCTGACACGGCCCTGCGGATGTCTGCGTGCGCCGCGGCGAAGTGGATGGCGGCGGCAGCAGTGGCGGGGACGGCGGGCGGCTGATGCCGCGCGGGCTGCCCTCCTCGTCGGACCCGGACTTTGGGGACGACCCGCCGCCGTCCGGGGGCGGGGCGCCCGCAGCGGGCGCCGCCCCTTCGGGCCCCGCCGACCCGCGCAGCGCGTGGTTCTGGAACCCGCGCCGCTACCAGGGCTACTTTGACGTGGACACCGCGGACGTGGCGCGCCGCATGCTCAACTCGCTCAAGGGGCCGCTCATGCCGCGTTTCCTGGACGACATCCGCAGCAACCCCGACCTGTGCGCCCCCCCCCCCCCCCCCCCCCCCCCCCCCCCTACTTCCTTCCCTTCACCCCGTTTCTGGGGCCTATGTGTGGTGGGTGCTGGTGCTGGTGCTGGTGAGGGGGGGGCAAAGGGCACATGACCAGAGCAGGTATTTATTTACTCGATGCCAACCTCCAACCGCAGCCCCTGAAGCCAGGGTATCATTGAAGGGGTGTACACGAGACAGGGCGTTCTTCTACTGATATCGTTTGTCTCGTGATATCGACTGACGGATGTCGGGCTATGCCGTCGCTGAGCGCTCAGTGTCGCTCGGCTACGGGCCCCACCAGCTGCCCAGTAGTAGCAGCTCGCCTGAGCGTCCCGGCTCGCAGCCTTCATGCTTCCGCCAGGGAATCCGAACCCCGAAATCCTGGGCACCGCACGTATGCCACCATTGCCGCTCGTGTCACGGGCACGGCCCCACCCGCGTACGGGTGTCGGAGCGGCTGTGAGAGCAGCGCTGCGCATCCCGTCAGAGGTGAAAGCATTGACGCCACTGTAGCGGAGGAGCTACGGCGAGTGTTCCCACGGGCTGCATGCCGCCCACCTTGAGCCCTGCACCCTGGGCTCATTGTGTCGTCATCGGTGTATATATCTGTTGCTGCGACATCGCAAACCATCACATGACACGTCATGGTAGTTTCCAAAAGGAGGGCAGTACCTGGGTTGCTAACTTCTTGGCACTCCTACTCGGTGCCAGTTTTTTCAGGTACTGAATTGTACTCATACCCCTCAATGGTAACTAGGATCACATCAATGATGTTGGCCGGTGTGGGGGGGGGGGGGGGGGGGGGCGGAGGCAAGGCAGACCACGCCGGGTGGTGGTTAGGGCTGTGAGGGAGTGGGCGAGCAACAGGTCCGCGAGGGTAATCTGCATGGTACCCACGGTGCCCTCGGTCGTTGCTTTAGGGTGTCTGCCCTTCATGGTATACCCTAGCTTCCATCCCCTCACCCTATAACCCCTGACCTGGCCTGGCCTGAGCTGCGCTGAGCCCCTCCCCCCGGGCCCTCCCTGGAAGGTATGGCCCCTTCTGGGTGGCCACCACGCTCATCTTCATCACTGCCGTGACGGGCAACCTCGCCAACTACCTCTCCGGCGGCGAGGGCGGCGCAAGCGGCAGCAAAGGGGAGTACGGCTGGGTGTACGACATTGACAAGGTGCCGCACCCCGCACCCCTGACCCCTGCCTTCCCCACACGCATGGCAGGCCGATGCCATTGGGGAAGGACCCGAGTACTAGGAAACCCTCCAGCCTCCAGGCCCTGAGTGCGCCTCAAGGGAGAGGGCGGCGGTGTGTCTGGAGCTGTCCGAATGGGGGCCCGGCAGGGGGAGGGGGGGGAAGGGGGGGGGGGGGGGCGCTGTCCCATCTGCCCTCCATCCCCTCGGCGGGTTGCTCCTCCCAGCAGTGCGACCCTAGCTAATTCCCCCTGTTGGCGGGCGGGGGGGGGGGGGGGGGGGGGGGGGAACAGCGCTTCTAGCCTGGCATTGCTCAGGGCAATTGGGAACCGACACGGGTGCAGACGGAGCGGCGCCGAGGGTGATTGCTGCCATGGTGGTTGGAGGGGCAACGCCGTCCAGGGAGGCCCGACCCACGACCCTCCCCCTCCCAACTTGGCCGGCCACCCTGCAGCAGTCACCGGTGGAGAAGGACCCAGGCACAATGCAGATGGCGCACGATGCGTGTGTTTGTGCTGGTGTGTCTTTGTCTGTGTGTGTGTGTGTGTGTGTGTGTGTGTGTGTGTGTGTGTGTGTGTGTGTGTGTGTGTGTGTGTTGGGGGGGGGGGGATTGGGGTAAAGACAGGGCCAATGGCGCCCTGCCAACCTGGGATCGCTCCGCACGGAAGGGAGAGAGTGTGTGTGTGTGTGTGTGTGTGTGAGTTCGTGTGTGTGTGTGTGTGTATATGTTGGTGGGGGGGGGGGGGGGGGCGCTGCTGGTGCTGGAGGGAGAGTTGGCTCCAAAGGGGGGGGGGGGAGGCGCCTGTTGTTGGCGGGATCCTGTTCCTTCTTCGAGAAGTCGGCGGGGGCGGTGGTGGAGTGGGGCCCCAGTACCGCTCGAGCTTCAGCAGCGGCACGCCGTAAACGATGTAAAAGACGGGCGCGGTGGCGGCCCCGCCACCCTCCTGTGAGCCCCCCCCCTTGCTGCCGCTCGCTAGGTGTCCTTCAGCGCCGTGCTGTTCTACGGCTACGTCGGCGGCGTGGGCGGCGCGCTGTGGGGCGTCCTTGCTTACTGCAAGGCGCCACTCAGCCTCGCGCACGTGTGGTGCACCTACGGCTACGCGCTCACCGTCTTCCTGCCCATCGCGCCGCTGTGCACGCTGCCGGTGGAGTGGCTGCGCTGGCTGCTGGTGCTGGCCGCCACCGCCATGTCGGGCCTCTTCCTGCTGCTCAACCTGCAGGGCGAGGTTCGCGAGGCCGCGGGCGCCAAGGGCTTCCTCATGCTCGCCGCCATCGCCGGCCTGCACCTCGCCCTTGGCCTCTCCCTCAAGCTATTTTTCTTCCAGTTCTAGCGCCGCCGCCGCCGCCGCTCCAAGGGTGCCTGCCGCCACTTCTGTGAGCGCACGACCTCTGGCCGCTCCCTTTGCAGCTGGCAGCCGCCTGCCCCCCCCCCCCCCCCCCCCTCCCCTACCTCCCAAGGATGCAGCACCTGCCCCCCCCCCCCCCTACCTCCCAAGGATGCAGCACCTGCGCCCCCCCCCCCCCCCCCCGCAAATTTCCTGCCAAGTGCCGCCCATGGGGATACGGGTGCCTCGTGTGTAATTAAGGGCGCACCACTCTTGCTCTTAAATGTTCTCCTTGGAGGCGGAGGGGGGTCCCCGGGCGGGGTTTGGGGGGCAAAGCGCTCTTCCCTGCCGCTTGCCTACCTGCCTGCTGGTCAGGGCTTCTTGAATACGTAGTGCCCCACGCCCCACTCGTTGCCGCCAGAGTAGTTGAAGAGCTCGGAGCAGGAGAGGTAGAAGAGGCGCCAGTATACCCACCACTTGAGGCTCTGCTCCGGCCCGTACGTCTCCTGGCAGCCGCCGGGTGGGGAAGGGGGTTCCTCCTCAGCGACACGCCCGGCGGTGGGTGGGGGGGGGGGGGAGCCTGGGCGCACCTTGAAGATGGGCATGATGTCGGCGCGGGCGGCGTCCTGCTTGCGCAGCCAGGCCTGCGCGCCGGGGCCAGATTTTACTGTGATGGAGGTGACATGTGGGATAAGAGGGAGGGGCGCGGAGGAAGGGGGCGGGGGGGGGGGGGGGGGGGGGCACCTCGAGCGTCTTGGAGTAGTGCTTCCCGTTGATGTACCAGTGCTGGTCGATGGCCAGGTGCTCCTGTGGGGGACGAGACGGGGTTGGGGGGGGGGGCGGAAGGGATCTGGGTTGTGAGACAGAGATTAAGTGGAAGACCTTGGAAGGCGGCTGCTTGTCTAGGATGGGGCTCCCCACCCCCCCCCCCCCCCGCCCCCCCCTCCTCCGTGTGTCCGATGTAGGTTGCGACCCCCATCCTATCTGCTCGTAGGCGTGTTGGCGGGGTGCGCACCTGGAAGTGCAGCAGGAGGTCGAGGTGCGGCATGGTGCCGCCGCTGAAGAAGTACTTGGCCATCCAGTCGTCCTCGCTCTGTACCTCGAAGTGGTACGGAAAGCGGCGGTGCACGAAGATGTGCACGAAGAGCAGCCCGCCGGGGCGCAGCCAGCCCGCGATGCGGCCCATCAGCACCCCGTAGTTCTTCATGTGCTCGAACATCTCCACCGACAGCACGCGGTCGTACTGACCCGGCGCGTCGAAGGTCAGCATGTTGTGCGTGAGCACGGTGAGGTTGCGGATGCCGCGCTCCTCGGCGCGCGCGGTGATGAAGGCGCGCTGTGTGGCCGAGTTGGACACCGCGGTGACGCGACTACCCGGGTACTTCCCCGCCACGAACAGGCAGAGCGAGCCCCAGCCGCAGCCCAGCTCCAGCACGTCTTGCCCGTCCGCCAGCTGCGCACGCTCGCAGTACAGGTCTGGCGCGCGGGGGGGGGGGGGGGGGGGGTTAGAAAGGGTAGAGGGGGCGCATCAGCGGGCGCGGCGAAGCGGAAGCCTTTTCTCTCGCGAACCCATGGGAGGGCAGGCAGGGAGGTAACAAAGTATGACGGCACTGCGCTCACTGAGCATCGCCTCCTCCGCCTCGCCCAGGCTCTCGTCGCCCTTGGGGTACAAGCAGCTGCTGTACTTCAGGTGCGGGCCCAGACAGAGCAGGAAGTACTCCGTGGGAACCTCGTAGTGTTGCTCGTTGGCGGCGTCCGTCTCAATGGCCAGCGGCATGCCGCGCAGCTCCCGCACAAAGTCGTTGATGTGCGCAGTTGCCGCTTCACCGTCGCCGCTCTCCTGGAATGCCCGAGCAGCGGGCAGGAAATTGGCGTCAGGATGCAAACAGTAGGCGGAAAATCCGAGAAGGGGGTCATCGAACACCGGAAAGGGACAAGATGTAGGTGCGGGCGTGCCTGTGCGAGGCGGGTGCCCAGCAGGTAGCGGATCCCGCGGCGCAGGAAGAAGTCCGGCAGCAGGTTGCGCTCGATGAGGGCCATCACGGCTCGAAAGGCGGCATCGTAGAGCCGACTCCCGAGGTCGGAGAGGGCCGCGAACACCATCTTGAAGGTCACCCCGTAGCGCTTGCCAAGTGTTGCCTTGGGAAGATCGGGAGAAGGGGTTCCACCACAACAGCAACCGTCCTTAGCCCGCGAACAGGAGCACTCGCGTCGGGCGCTTGCTGTCTTGGCACAACGACAGGGCGGAGGGATTGTAATCGGCCGCGTCCTGGCGTCCCGTGCGCGGCGATGGGCGGCGGCGATCATCAGACAGTCGTTCGCTCAGCGGGCGCGCGCGCGAGCATCGTCATGCAGCCCGCATTATTGCCCTATGATGTCGCGGGCGACATATATACAAGCAGGTACTGTACAGGTACCGCCCGAGGTACGCACTACAATCCTTCTTTGTTGTAGTTTAATTAATAAATAAAGGAATCCAGTTGGCGTTAGTTCTGTTTGTAGTGCGCTTTTGTGAAAGCCCTTCTGTAATTAAAGGAATAAAGGAATCCATCACCGCCGACTACACTACATACATGTACCTCTAGTTGCTGACAAGGATGACCTACTAGAAAACGCGTCATGTCTCCCTTGGCCCCGCAACTACCTTTGTGGGGGGGTGTATGTATGCCGCCGTCCTCATGGCTTTCGAGCGGGTGCTAGGGGTCTCGTTTTATCTCGCCACGTAAGACACCGACACCAATCCGGTGGTCAACGATAACCTAGCGGAGCTTTTGCACGACCCTGACTACCCCACGCCAGTAGAGGCGGCTACTTTGAGCGAGGATGCAGTGGACAGGGCACGCGCACCAGACTTCACCTCCCCACTCGGTTGAAAGGCGCCGGCATCCGCCATAGCATGGCTATACCGTTAGTGATGCTGCCTTCATCGGTTGCATTAATGACATTCTCCTCACTGGGAACTCCGACACCAAAATAACATCCCCACCCATAGTTTCTTTGACCCACAGTTTGTGTCCGTACTTGGCCGATGGAGGCCCCTTCAAAGCAACTCCTTGCGCCCGCCGGAATGACCGCTTCCTCAACGATGCTCGTGGGTCGATCAGCCGCGCAAGGCATGGGGCCGCGTCCATTCGGCTACTGGTGGCCACCTCAGCGACGCGGATGTATGCCCGCGTGATGGAGCGGGTCGGAGGCGGAGGCTACGTCGGGCTCGCAAAAGGAGATGACGGTATGTTTAGACCATGCCAACTACATGTATCTCGGCTTCAGAATGAGGTGGGCACTCTCCCTATCACATGTAGGGAACGGATCTTGTCCGGCTAGCTCGACGCGGCGTCGGACATGTGGACAGTAGCCATCCTTACCGCGAAGACGGTCAAGACTCTGCATGAGCCGCGAGAGGTCGATGCCGGGTACTTCTTTTCTGCCGCCTAGCCCATGCCCAGCCCCGGTGGTTGAGAGCCAGATCCTTATGCCTTCGACATAGCACAACCGTAGCTGTCGACCTCTATGGCGACGCGCTCATGAACCTCCCGGCATATGGAGACGCTCACTGGCGTGTACAACACGACGCACGCTATCGCAGGCCGCGCCTTCCACGATCATTGTGTTCACGACCTGGGTTTCGCTGTACGCCGGGAGGTGGATGACTTGTTCCGGCAGGCAGTGCCTCTCGGCAACATTGTACCCATGGATGAACTCAAGGACCTGGTGTTGGATGCAGAGCTCTCCTTCCCGGCGTTCAACGACGTGATCGGGAGCTTGAAGCCCATGCTGCCGGAGTTCAAGAGTATGCGAGTATGCGGTACGGGGTCAAGTACATTGCGGTGCCCTGGGCCACGGCCGTGGATCGGTTTCCCCTCTCGGCGACATACAACGGGGGCTGGCAATGCGGGATGCGGCTTGGGACAACACGGAACCGGCGGGTCAGAGGGACCCTCTTCGAGACGACATCACCCGGGACATGTTGTAGTACGCGAGCCTGGTCTTCGGCACAATGGGCAAGCAAGGGGTTGCGCCGCACTGTGAGCGATGTCGCATGCTTGGCCGCGGATCGGGGTGCCCTGTCATCGCCGGGCACTCGGTGCACCATCCGGGCTAACCAAGAGGCCTTACCCGCAAGAGATTTCCTCGGGATCCTTAGGTTGGTGGCGGCTCAAGAGCGTGCTCGTCGCTGCCTCATCAGGTGACGGCGCAGATTCGTCCGCCATCCCGTTGCCGAAGCTGCATAGCACGTTCGTGGATCACCCTCGCACACACGTGCACGCATGGCCCGGACTCTGATCCGTGCGCGCATCACTCATCCATCCCGGATGCGGGCCGCTTTTTGGCGGCTTCGGCCTGTGTTGAGGTTTTAGTAATGCTTTTTGCGGTTGATTTGTTACTGGTCTTTTTGTAATTCGCACCAGACGCGTTATGTACGGGTGCGTGTGCCGACGCACTCTGAAGAACGACGTGAATATTTCATGGATAAATTGGTGATGGCATGGTGTATTTTTTCTCGTAATATATCCGTGATCGAGTCGTCTGATCTCTAGTCAGACAGGGCATGGCATGCACGTTCGATCTATTTAAAAATGCGTTCATCGAAGTGCGTCGGCACCCGCAATGACTAATGTCGTCTGTATAAAGTAATCTTGCGCGATCGCCCCGCGCCCTATCTGTATAGCAGATGAAGACAGATAAATAAAGTTGCGATACAGATATTCTAATAAAATATGTACTGTATGAATGTATGTCTCTAAAGCGACTGCAGTCGCCATGTGTAGGGAAGACCAGTCGCTGTATTAAGGATTATGCATGGGGGAAGTTCATTACATTAGGGCTTTCACAAATGCGCACTACAAACAGAACTAACAGCAACTATGAAAGGTTGCCAGCAAAAGAGAGACACAAGCCTGAAACCAAGGTCGAGCAGGAGGACAGGGAGTCAAGAGCCAAGAAGGAGCCAGGGAACCACGAGGTCGCTTACCTGCCAGGAACCAAAGGGACCCCCGCAACCCCGGGGTAGGCTATCAGCCGCGGCGGGGACGCTTGATTATTAATTACATGAGCTTGCAGATTATACATGGGGGAAATTGCAACACTGTACGAACAATTCTGACCACCCTGTATCATAAACGTTTCGTCGTGTAGACGCATGTACGGACACGCGTGACGCGTGTCGTCTCTGTATCCCGTAAATGCGGTAATGTGATATCTCTACTGTCGTAACATGTTTTATATTAAAGTGACAATATAAGGATCATATAATACAATCCGTATATGTCGGGGATAAAAGAGCGCCCGGCATGCGTTCACAAGTGCGAGTAATCGTAACGCGAGCGGCGGCGTCGCCTGCGGGGCTGAAGCATGCCAGGGCTGAAGTCACAAACGTGAACGGATCGCCAGTAGCAGCAGAGCGTCGTATCATCTCGGCGTAACTACCTGCCCTGGGCAGAAGCTTGCCGGCTCGGCGCCCTGCCTGGCTGACACACCCCCGCCTCTTCCGGCCTCCCGTACAGGGCGGCGAGTCGCTGAGCGGTGCTGACCAGTCTCAGGCGGGCGGTGCGCGAGCGAAGTGCTGCTCCCGACGTTCCGCGATCAGTACTCGGATACTCCGACGACCTGCGCCCCGCAGTGCGGCCTCCCCTGCGCAGCTGCCGCAGCATAGTTGCACATACAGCCGAGCGCGCTACCTGGCAGCGGGCGGAAACTTATCGACGCAGCGCTACACCGCCATTTCGCACAGGTAATAAGCGAGACTCGGCGACGCACTATACTATTACCCTTGCTCCGACGGGCGGCCTGTCAGAACAGCGCAGGAAGCGGCGTCAAGCCTACTGCTCGTTCGCTGTTCCGCGCTGTTAGAAGCCGCGCCGCCGCCGATACACGGGGAGGCAATTAGGGCTTATACATTTAAGAAACAGCGCGCTTCCTGCTGGGATGTGTCAGTCCTCGCGCAGCTCATCCATAGTTCCGCTCGCAGCTCTGCTAAGGACTAGTGTTATTAACTACAAACGGGCAGGTGTATGATGTTCGCAAAGTTTAGCAGCTTACGAGGTGCTGCAGCTCCATGTCATTCTCTCCCTCTCTCCCTCCCTAGCAGTTTATACGAGCGCTGATGATTCTCTCGATCCATCGCCACGACCAGACTGCACTGCTACTACGCACCTTTGGGGCTACCATGGCGGCGGCGGTGGCAGGCTGTGCAGCGCCCGGAGGCGACACCGAGCTCGAGGCGGCGCCGCCGTTCGCGTCGCTCCCGGCAGAGGAAATGTCAAAGCTGAAGCGGAGAATCAACAAAGAGCTTTCCAGCCAAGAGAAAACTGCTGTGAAAAACGGTAAGCCCGCCCCCCAGTACGCTCCACGGCCAGGAATCCTAGCAGCATGCGTCTCTTCTACGCTGCATACATGTATACCTTGCCGTGATCATGCAGCACCGTCTAGATAGTCTGAGCCTGGCGCAGACGACAGAATGCTTCACGGTGGGAAAGTGTCACGTTGTCATTGCATCTAAGCATGTCCTTACTTAGGCAAACATGCAGCTGATTATGTGGTACTAGTAGGCATGGAGCATCACCGACGATGAAGGTATGATGTTTAATGATAGTTAGGGGCTGATGCTCACGTGCACGTTTAGGTGACGTGATGGGGCCATACGGCATTGCAATGCATACTCGGGCGTCTGGGATCATTGAAACTCTTTGCCATAGCATGTGGGTAACACTGCAATACGCCATCCCGATCCGTGCGAAATATTGCGCACCATTATGATATCAAGCTGGTCGGTGAAAGAGTCTCAACGGTGTGACATATGTTCGCTCCGCATGTCTAACCATACAATGCCCCCCTCCCCTGGCAAGTAGCATCGGCCTGGTACATGCCGCTTCTGCGCGATGGCGAGCCTGAGGCGTTGGCTGTACGAGTCTTTCAGTTGCTCCAGAAGTGCAAAGCCAAGGTGCACCACACACATTGGGACACGCTGAACCAAGTGTGGGTCCAGCTGTTTGGGACCTGTGTCATCCCGGGGAGCAAGGGCGAGCCGACATTTTCGCCGGTCAGTGACACCGCCCTGCCGCAATCAGTTTCCGCGCCCAAGAAAGTTGCGCGCTGTCGGGACATTCTGTGCAGCGGGAAGGCGTCGTGGATGAAGGCGGCGCTGCATGCCGGGCATTGGCTTCTGATTTTCCATGCTGAAAGCACCGGCACCAGCAGGCAGGCATCAGCGGCGCTCCCGCAGCAGGCGTCCAACGCGGCTGCCACTGCCCCCGATGCCTCTTCGGCCCAGGCTGCTCACAGCGCCGCCGCTCCCGCCATGGGCAACATTAAGCAGGAGAGCGAGGAGGTCGTTAAACAAGAGAGCGATGATGTCATCGAGATCCTGGACAGCGATGACGCTGACGGCGAGGCAGTCATGGACGGCCTCTGCGCGCAAAACACTGCAAGTGACGACCACTGTGGCGCTGAATCTGGCGTCACAATTCCACTACCTCCACCTCCGCCTCCGCCTCCGTCGCCTCCAGCATCTCCACCCAGCCACACCTGGTCCGGCTTTCTCATCGAGAAGGTGGCGCAAGAGGAAAAGGCGGTGTTCTACATGAGCCTGGAGGCCAACTTCCCGTTGTGAGCCACCCGCATGCATCGCGCCTGGTTTTGCCATCAACAGCATGCGCCTGCTGGGCTGATGATCCGTTGATGCTGTGCTTACGTCTCCTGGCCTTCTCCCCATGCTTGACACGCGGCTGATGGCAGGCCAAAGCCTATGAAGCTGCTGATGACTGGATACACAGAGATGACGCCTCTGGACGAGCAAGGGGACTCCTTCACCATGCGGCTGATGAACACGCAGGATGTCAGTGGGAATTTCCCCCCTCCCTCCCCTCAACCCACCCCCCACCCAGGCTGATAGGCTCTGCAGTGCATGCCGCAACCAGTGCCCGCTGCCCAGGCCTATATAATATATATATATATATATATATATATATATATATATATATATATATATATATATATATATATATATATATATATATATATATATATATATATATATCCACATGCCTATCCCCCATTGTCATGCCCCTATCCCCCATATCCACATGCCTATCCCCCATATATATATATCCACATGCCCGGCTGATGGCTGATGCTTACCTGCTGGCCATCACCTGCAGGCGCACGCCAGCATGGGCTACGTGAACCTGCTGAAGCACTGCGACGGTTACAGGGTGACTGGTACGGACGGCGCTCTCCCTGCCACGGACCTCGCGCTAAACTCTCCTCCACCCCCAGGATGTTCCCTGGCCCCGGAGGCATTCCCCGTACCCGTAACGTTGGGTTTGCACTATTGCTTTTCTGAAGCCCCCCCTCCCCCCCCTCTCCCATGCGCAAAGAGAAATAGTCGATATTAATGATACTATGGAAATATATCAGAATTCACCAAGATGATTTGATTAGTACATATTTAGACTTTGTGCTGCAAAACAATTCATTATTTTTCGACCCAAACCCAAATTGAATGGCGCAGTATATTCATCAGTATTAGCCATAAAAAATGGCGGTGCCACGTCCGGCCACCCTCTGACCTCCCCACCCCCCAATCCCCCCTTGGCTGCTGGCATGCATTCGGTGCAGCTGGGCGGCAGGACTGCAAGCGCCGACACGCACGGATTGTGATCAAATCCCCAGATGGCGACCGGGAGTTCCTGATGGCCCTCCCCCGGACCCTCTCCATCGGCTGCCAGGTTGGGCCCGGGGGGGGGGGGGGGGGGGGGGGGGTGGCGACAGTCACCCAGCTCATACCTGTGTGATGCATATTTTGTGGAAAAGTGTACATTTTGATCAGCTACTACTGGTATTAAAATCGCACTACACAATGTACTTGTGAATTTCAATGACCATGTACATCTAAATTGATGCGGTATCTATTTGTGCTTTTTTATTTAACTGAAATACTAAATGATCCTTGCATATGGATATTAAGCTTTTTGTTTATGCTTGACTAAAAGAATAACTTTCTTGCGATACCTTTCAGTTTTTAGAACTTTTCTATTTAGGAATCCTCATTTTGGCCAAGCAGATTAATTTCCATCACTGCCTGCCAGCGGCCACTATTGTTATTACTCAGCACCCAGGTGACCGCTGCGTGGCGGTATCCCGCAGGTCAAGTGCTTCCTCCCAGTGTCCGGCCACGTTCTGCCCCGGCAGCCCTCGCAACTGGAGCCATTGCTGCCGCTGCCAGCCTCGCTGCCGCAAGGGATGGCTACGCACCCGCCGCCAAACGGCAACGACCGTTGCACCGGCAAGCTCCCACTCGCTGCCACTCCCATACCAGTAGCAGGCGAACCCCACGGCGCGAATGTCCCTCGTGAAATTGCACAGGACCGGCAGCACGCAGAGACTGCACCAGGGCCCCACACCGCCTGTGGGGATCATCGGGCCGCAGCGCCGGCAATGAAAACGGAGGGTGGTGAGCTAAGCGCTCCCCCGTCCCAGCCGCCGCTGGATGCCGCTGCCGGCCCTCAGGGTTCCTGTGACGCTGCGACAGCTGCGAGTAAATCATTTATCGGAGTGAATCGTAAGCGGCCGCCCGTCGACGAGGCCGAGCAGCAGGCCGGCGCTCGTCTTGACAATGCCGCGCGGCCTGCCAAGTGTCCTCGAGCAGCAGAGGATTATGATCCAATAGCGCCGGTTGTGGCGCCAGTTAAGGCTCAGCCAGGCGACGAGGACAATGCTGCTCCGCAAATCCTTGATGGAACCGCCAAGGTTAAAGTTGATATTGAGGACGTAGAGCCGGCTGAGGAGGTGGGGCTGCCGCTGTTGTTCGGCAAAGCCGTTGATCGACGCGCCATCGGAGAGCTGCTAGGCTCCGCATTGTGCGCGGAGCCGAGCACACTGCTGAACCTGTCCTCGAGCGGCGCGGCAGCGCTGCGGCAGGAGCTGCTGCGCGTCACTGTGGGCGGCCAGCGCTACCGGCTGACGGTGTCGCTGACGCCCGAACGTCCCATTGAGCCGGCCGTGGGCGGCGGCGAGGCGGGGATAAACCGTGGCGAGCCCGCGGCCGCACCTGCGCCCGCCGCCGCGGTGGGGGATGGCGACGACGAGCTGGAGGAGATGCTAAATCGGCAGTCGCAGGAGACGGCGTGGCAGCTGCACGACGTATGGTCAGAGGACACAGAGTATTTGTCGAAGAAAACCTACGAAGCGCAGGTAAAGGGGGCGGTGGTCGCCGTGCCGAAGGACTGCCTGATGGGGGGCGGAGACGCGGTATGCCTCGGAGGCTGCGCTCGGAAACTCGCGCTGCCGTGCCCGGAGGGCGAGCGGCTGGTGACGGAACACGGCGACCGCTTCGGCCATCCCCATATCGCTGCGTTTGGGCCACGCGTGTGGCGGACAGTGCGCTACTGTGAAACCTGCATCGCCGACACGCGAGCTGTGAAGCGCGCCTGCGTCACCTGGGAGCACACCAAGAAGGTGGCTGTGCTGCCGGGCGTGTGCCCGCTATCCAGCCCGGGTAGCATTCCGAACGGGAGCTATACCTGCCCACGGTGCAAAGTGACCCTACCGCCGGGCAGGACCATCGCAGCGACCGTGAAGAAGCTGATCAGCCACGAGTGCCAGCCCTAGCAGTGAGCAGAAATGTCCCGGTATTCTTGGAACGTGTGACTACAGGCAGCCGCTATTCGCATTAAGTTCCATTCCGTGTCAAAGCCATGCCTGTGCTGATATTTTTTGGAATGTTGTATTCACGCCGTCACGTACATACAGCAGGTATAAGGCGGTAAGGATTAGATGCAACTGCTACAAACACGCGCGCTGTCCGCCCTGATGACGACGTACAACTCGGGGTACAAGCGCTAGTAGGGCACCGTGCGCCCTGGCGGTGATTTTTATTGCGATCAACGATCAACATTTTTGTGGACTGTTGTATCATTAAGCGCCGCTGTATAGTAGTCAATGCGGCGCATCCACACGGACTGCGTGTTATCGTCATCATTATGCTAAGTGAGCATCACAAGCGGCATCACGCCAGCGCACAGCGCTGAGAATCCATTGCCCTGCAACTGCCATCTCGCACATGGTGATGTATTATCCGCATGTTGTATTTGAATGCGCATCGTCTAGAGTTGTAACACAGTGTCGTCACTTGCTGCATGTGGGGATAGTTCCCAGGGAACGGCTCTCATGAGCCCTGCGCCCGGCCTGGCTACCACTTCTACCTCATCCTCTTCCTCACTCCTCAGCCTCTCCGCCCTCCCCACGCCTGCTCTGTGCCGACGTCACGCTCATGAGGGGTGTGTGGGTGTGCTCAGACAAGCTGCTGGAGCACAGGGATTAAGTGGGCCGCTTGGCTCGCGACTGCTGCTTGCCATAAGCGAACCAGGTCAATAAAGCTATCCATGCGATTTGATTTTTGCAACCTGATGGTTCTTACAACTTTATTCCCGGGCGAGCTAGGCCAAATGTCGACCCGGCGAAAGGAACCCGCACAGCGCCGGCATTCCCTGCAGCGCATGTAGTCCTCTAAAGGCCAGTCTATTGATGGCCCATTAGATGACTGCCGACATTGAGGCGCGGCAAAATAAGGGCCTGCACATCGGCAGTGTAGCTAGAGATTGTCTGAAGATTTTACACGTCAATCGTCATCGGCTACATGCGTTTGTTAGATTCCGGATTGCAGGAACTATTTGGACGCGCAGCTGCTGTTTCTTACTACCGAACTCTCTCACGGTTTATCACTCGTATTTGACACCACCAACAGTCGGAAACATGAGGGTGCGCTCTTGAGCTGTGAAGTGGTCCATCACGGATCCAGTGCTCCACGGCAGCACGGGCATGTGGCAGCGCCCCGTGCCTCCCGACACCCCCGATCCAGGAGGTTATACATGACGAGTGGAAGGTGTGTTGGCATCCCAGCGTGCGAAGGCCGCGTGGCGTTCCGGACAGGTTCTCCAAGCAGACCGCGCAGACCTTTGCCATGGGTACTGGGGGTACAGATGATGAAATCTCATGTGAGGGTTTGGGGGTGTCAGGCAAGGGGCGCACGAAGATCTGCAGCTTCTCGTACTCCACCATGCCAGCCTTGATCTCATCGTACGTCGTGAATAGTCGCCCACCCGGGTCCAGGGCTTGGTGTACAGCGAGGGGCTGATGGAAGGGGAGGCCGCCACCACCTTGTAATAGCAGTTGTTGAAGCCCGGCTTGACGGGGTCCACCTTGCCGTAACACATGGGGCACACTACGCGTTGGGTGTTCTCGTGCAGGTCGAAGGCGCCTCCAAAGCACCAGTTGTGCATGACCATCCGCCCGTGAGCCTCACAACGCATGGACTGGCACCTGCCCTCCAAGCTCAGACCCTTATTTATTGGCGGCCTGGCCAAGGATCTACTGTTGTACTGATGTACTGTAGGTGGATTTGTTACTGCCCTTTTTGTAACTCACACCAGTACCTGTACCTGTCGCCTCTGCCGCGCGTGATGAAATAACAACTAATACGATTGTTTTAATAGGATTGTTATAACTATAACAATCCTTAGTTGTTATTTCATCACGCGAGGCAGAGGCGACAGGTACAGGTACTGGTGTGAATTACAAAAAGGGCAGTACTGGATCCACCTACAGCGAGGTGCCGAGCTGTTCCAGGCCCGCACCACCATCGCAGACTCGGCATCCACATGAACAAACATCGGACCACCACCACACATTGTGCGCGGCACCACAAGAAGGGTGGATTTAGTCCGGATGCCGTAGTCTGTCAGGGTGCGATGGTCATCCAGCTGCCTGGAAGGAAATATAAGTCGCTGCTGACCGGACGGGATGCCCTCTACGTCCTGTATCTTGGTCTTGGTGCTGGCAATGCTGGCAATGGAGCCATTCAGGAAGGTCAGAATAATGGTTCTGCCGAGGATCGTCTTGAAGCATAAAATATACCCAGCCGTCCCCAGATCAAGCTCCAGGATAGTTCTCCACAATGGAATAGCAGCGCTTGCCATTGTGGCGCTGTCCTCGCTGAGCTTGACACCATTGAATGTCATGGGCGCGAAACCGCAGGTCCTCAACCAGCGGATTGCTGTCCTGATGGGAGCGCCAGGTGGCACCAGCACGACGCCTCCGCCAATGATTGTCCCGGACTGAGAGTTAACAACGCTGTAAGTGACCTCATGCCCCAGGAATGTGTGTGAGACCGGAATCGGCTCATCGTAGCGCAGGAAGTCTGACAGGGTCGTAGCGCCGCCGGCCATCTGGGTACGGTCGATTTTTTCCATTGACAACAGCGGCGCGATACTTGCATGGGCCGTGCTCGCCCAAAAGCAGAGTCACCTACGGTCGACACTCCCATGTCCAGCAACACAGTTTCGGAAGTGTCAGCATTTACGCTCACTGCCAGATTCACATGCACACGCGTCTCGAATTTGTCTCACACATTAGCCCCGACGTTGTGAGCCCCAGTCCGACAAAGGCTGGTACTACCGTAGTGGCTCGATGCCAGGGCACCGTCAATATAAGCCAAGAAGCAAGGCGCACTCACGGAATGCACGCCGTCTTGCAGCCTGCCGTCAGGGTGGCAGCTTTTTATGACAAAGTCGCCAATATCCGCCAGGCTGGAGGTGGTCCATGCTTGCATTGAAGAGACATCTTGTCCACACATAACATCAATGCCGCCCACGACGGGTAGCTCGAGGAGAACTTCGGACATGACTGCCTGAATAAGCCTGTTATGGGCACAGCACTTGCAGGATTGAGTGCATCAGCACCGTCAAGCGCATTCTGCTGCTACTGGTTTAAAGTATTGGGCGAGGGGGAGTAGACATCCTGGGCAGACTAGAATGTGCTACTGCGTATAATTAGATCAACAATGATCGAACTTGGGGCCGATGAGGTATACACACGACGAGGGGCTCGTCTCGCGCGGTGCGGTCGAGAGGCAGATGACATACCTGCGTCGCCATGTTTTTTGCGGCCGGGTCATTCCCGGCCACGACCAAACACCCGCCGTCGCCTCGCGGCGTAGCCGATCGAGATGCTTGTTGCGGGCGTCGGGCGGCGGCTGGATGAGCCCCGCATCCTGGTGGCGCGAGTGGAGCTGGTGCGCTGGGCGGAGGAGGAGGGCTGCGGGATGATCATGGTGGGCGACGAGCGAGTGCTCAGGGCGGCGGTGCTAACTACCGGCTCGACGTGCTGCGCTGGGGCGTCGCGCGCTTCCGCCACCACTGGGCGCGGAACCGCAAGGCGTGCGCATGGGCGGCCGGAGCAGGGCGGGTAATTGTGCTGCAGTGGCTGGCAGCGCAGGGCTGCCCCTGGGACAATACCACCTGCGCCGCAGCAGGCGAGGGAGGCCACCTGGAAGCTCTTCAATGGGCACGGGCGCAGGGCTGCCCGTTTTACGCTCAGGAGGTCTGCATTGCAGCGGCGGCTCAAGGGCACCTAGACGTGGTGCAATGGGTCATAGGCCCGGACGCCACATATGCCTTATGGCTGTGTATGCGCGCGGCTTGCAACGGGCACTTGGCCGTACTACAGTGGCTGCTTGACCGCTATCGTGCGAGCAAACCCTGCTTGGCTTGGTATGCTCGCGAGAAGAGCCACGCGGCTGTGTCAGAGTGGCTGGAGCAGCCCGCGGCTTCAGACGCATAGGTAGGTGCTTCGAATCACTATAATTGAATTAGCAAGTGGGGAAGTAGGCTGTTTCTTGGGGTGAAAGTACTCGGTCAGAACATTGTAAGCGAGTCAATGACAGTTTCAACTTCGGTGGGGTGACTTCACATCTACAAGCTACACATACTCAGACACGTACCACGACTTGGAGTGAGAGTTACGTATAGTTGGGTATCGTGCACAAACCACTCACTCATCTCATAATGCGCACAGGTTCCGCCCGTCTGGATGTACAGCTCTGCATCCCAGGCGCATCCCTGCTTTCCTGCCCACTTCAACACCGCTAGATGCCCTCCAGCCAGGGCCGCGTTGCAGGTGTCCCCTTCCCATGGGCAGCCCTGCTCCCCTCGCCCACCGCAGCATGACCAGGTGGCCTCCTATTGCTGCTGCGTAGCAGGTGTTTTTGTCCCAGGGGCATCCATGTTGCCTCGCCCACCGCAGAACTGCCAGATGTCCTCCTTCAGCGGCCGCAAAGCAAGTCGCAGCATTCCAGGGGCGGCCCTGCTCCCTCGATCGCCGCGGCATGTCCAGGTGGCCTCCTTTTCTGTTAATGCGCAGCACGTGTTTTTGGGGCATCCATGTGACCATGTTGCTCCGCCCTCTGCAGGACCACCATATGGCTTCCTCCAGCTGCGGCGCTGCATGTTTCTTTGTTTCAGCGGCAGCCACGCTCCCGGGCCCACTGCAGCACTTCAAGGTGGTGTAAGTTCCTACATCAGTCAGAAATACATCCCGGGGGGTAGCCGTGATACAGCCTTGCCCACTCGAGCACCCGCAGTCGCCCTGCTTCAGCCGCATCGCCCCAAAGTCTTGTCTCCGGGGGGGAAGGCTCCCGGTGCATGTTGCGCTCTGCCCTGCCGAATCATCCACTGCACCATCGCCAGCTGCCCCGCCCTCGCGGCCCTCGCGCATGTGTCGGACAGCGCCCAGTCGCCGCCCCGCAGGCCCCGCTGCATCACGCTCAGATCGCCGCCCTCCACCGCCGCTGCCTGCACACCGTTGTGTCGTCAACCAGGCCGCGCCCCTGGGCGGCCGACCACGCCGTCAGCACGCAGGGGGTCCATAACAGCCCCACCTCTGCCGCCGTCGGTTGCAGCTGCATCATCCACGCTGTCGCGCGCCGTCCGACACACAGCCCGCAGGGCGCCGCGTCACGTGGCGCCGTCAGCGCCGCCCTCGCCCCGCCGCCATCGCGTCCCACTCCTCCGCCGCCAGCTCGGGGCAGTCGCCGACGACCGCCATGTCGACTGCCGAAACTGGCGCAGCACACAGCCAGGCACACTCACGACTACGCAGTAGGCTTCAGTGGGTGCCGGGCAGCAGAGGGGCGCTACATTGGCATTTTTGAACGTGCGCGGGTGGCGACGGCTCCTGCGTGGCACGACTGGTTCTGGCACAATTTCAAAGCGACTGCCCCAGCAACGGGTCCAACCCCTATCCGCATGCACGCACACGTGCTTGGCCCCAACATCACTGCGTATTGGTACATGTTGATCGAATGCTCGAAACCCATACCTCTGTGGAAGGGTATAGCGCACTTATATTTGTCATTAAGTCATGCATATTAAGTCATGGGTATCCGCTGGCCTGTTCCACTACTACTAGTGTCACGACTGCTGCTGCTCCTCTGCTACTCACGACCAGCAGTTGTTAGTGTACTACTGCTGCTCTATAAATGCTACTCTACAAGCGCGCGGCGGGCGGCAAATGGCTGCGCACATCCTTCAGCATCGCAGTCAGCGCGGCAGCAACTGCACCAGCACCGGCAGTACTTGGTAGTACTGTACAGGGCGGTAGCAGACATTGTGAAGACAGAGGTCGTTCAGTTGCCCGCACTGCATGACCATGTAGTTATACTTACGGTTATACCTACTGGTACGGGCGCATCGCCGAAAATCATATTATTATATACAGTTTCTCTGCTACGTATGGAGCCTGTGGGCGGTCAAATAAACAATTACTTTGAAGTATACAAACAGCGACTACATCCGGGCATCATCAGCGCGCGCCCGGATGTGAGAGGCGCTGTTGCTGCTTTACAAGCGAATGATACGTTCAATGTATCATAATCAGCTAGTCATCAACTAGCAGTCATGGTAATCATCATCATAAATATTTGGAGGATAGCAGCATATTCGGTTGTTATGGTTCGTACGAATGAATACCTTGCTGTTTCAACAAGCGCCAAAATCCGGCGATGCGGCCATAACGCTAAGCGGGTAATACAGGTTTATGTACAGCAGACACTCCAAAAACTCTCCACGGATAACTCTACAGATATGTTGTCACCACCACCAGTGGCCACCTTGTGTGGGTCTCGCCCTTTCACAGCATTGTCCCCATGTCCTCATTGACACCTGTCTCGGGTTCAGTGCGCTGCGTGCACGTGGAGGGATGTCTAGTAGGTGGGCCTGTCTACGCCCCGCTGCCCGACTGCGGCATATTCGCACGTCAAGGTGCCCTCCCAGGCTGCGCATCAGTGCGTGGTGCACGCGCTGGGCGGGGCGGGCAGTGCCTGGCAGGCAGTGCCACGGCCTGATACATGCGCGAAAGTGAGGCACATTAGCCTCCAGCGACAACGTTCAAAGTGCTTCCGCAATGCGACGCCAGTCGACGCCAGGCGATAGCGCCCGACTGGCATCGCATTGCCAAAAGTGCACAAAGGTTTATCGCAGTTACAATTACACAACGCGGTACACATATCGATACATGTTCACCACAGGCAACTAGTGTTTACCACAGCCCTTCGGTGGCGATACATCGTCCCCTGCCGCGTTTGATATGTAGGGATTACACACGAGACATATGCGTGTGTCTCGCATCTTACTGGTCAGTTATCACCCCTATACAACCACAGACATGGCTGCAAGTATGCATGGGGAGGCAGCTGTACTCGGCAAAGTGCTGTCCGCTCCTGAAGACAGCCTCATTGACGGCCTGGCATGGGTCAGAGCTCCGCGTGCCGGGGCTTGCCGGGACTCGGGGGCGGGCTGGCGGCCGCCGGTGTCCCGCTGATGCTGAGCACCTGCAACCCGCCGCGTTGCGCTCGGCCCGCCTCTGGGGACGCCGCGGTCGCGCTCCGTGGCCGCCGCGGGCTCTGCAGTAAACCGCTCCCGTCCCCTGCACACCCCGAGGAGGATCGCGCACCCGCGCGGGCGCAGCCTCAGTGCCTATCTCAAGCACGCCGCTTGCGCGATGTCTCCCACAGCCGCCGGCATAAGGCCCTCCTAGTTCGTATCATTTGGGCCTCCCAGGTTCTACCTGAGCAGATGCGGACTGCGGCATGAAGGGCAAGAACAGCGAGGAAGGGGAGAAGAGCAGGGCGGAAAGGGGGGGGAGGGGGGGAAGGAGCTTACGGCTCGGGAATCGGTCCTGCGGGCTGACCGGCCGCGCAGGGCCGCCGCCTGGGGCGCTGAGGTATTTCCGCCTCGGCATGGCCCCCGCGTACGGGCTGCCCCCGCCACCGCTAGCCAGCCCCTGCGCCGCGCTGTAGCTGCCGGCGATCTCCGCCAGCAGCGCAGCGCGGCTCGTGTCCGCGTCGACGGAGGCGAGGCCGCTACCGAGCGCGTCGGCGTCCGCGCCCGGGCCCGCTTGGACGAAGCGCACCTGCACCCGCCCGTGTGCCCCGCCCAGAGCCGGCCCCGAGCTGGCTGACGTGCGGCGGCTGTACGCGGGGCCGGCGGCTTGCCCCGTGCGGCCTCTCTCGACGCCCCCCCGGCCGGCCAAGAGCCCCCTTGACGTCGCGGCGGCGTCCTCCACCACCGTCCGCAGCGGCTGCAACGAAAGTGAGGCGCTCCGCGGAAACGCGCGCGCTGAGGAGACGCTTGCCCCGGCGCTCTGAGGCCTGCAGAAGGAGCATCCCCATAGCCCCCGTCTCGTCAGCGTTCCACTCCTCCCGCTCCGGCACCGGTGCTGATGTTTAGGTGGGTGGGTGGGGGGGGGGGGGGGGGGGGGGGTCATCTGGCGGTGCTAGTAGGGAGGAGTTCAAGGCGCTGTAAAAAAGGGACGATTCCTTCGGTCCGAGAATGAATATGCTGGATCGTCCGGCAAAACAGCAGCATGCCGTGTGGTATATTACAATTACCGCATGTCTAAAATAAGGATTATATATCATCGCCCCTTTAGCGACCATTGCCTCCGCTGCTATACTTTGCCACATATGACCAATAAGAGACGTCTCAACAAGGATATTAGTGCATCGCCTGGCATCAAGCAAGCATAATAATCTGCGGGGGCTTACTTGAGCCGCCTGCACTGAGCCTAAATTGAGCTGCGCTCTATGACACGCGCCGAACGCGAGGGCTTGATATTAGATACCTCTCCGATGCAGCCTGGAGCTACAGGTAACGAAAACTTGTCGCCCGCCAGGCCACAGACACACGCACACCACCGCGGGTAGCATCGCGTGCTCGTCCCCCGCATCCCACATCGCTCGGCCGAACCGCGCCCTGCGCCACGCACCTGGGCGTGTCTCGGCGCCTGGGCGCCGCCGCGACGATGGTGAACTCCGCCTCGCCGTCCGCGCTGCGGCAGTGTGACTCCTCCCCCCGTACCTGCCACGTCGCGTTCCATCCTTCAGTGGCCAGCCACCATCCAGGGCTCCGCGGGAGGGTTGCGCAAAAGTACTAGGGAGCTATACTAGTATTGGATTGCCCTTGATACACTTGTGAAGAAGAATGGTCTCATATTGAGGCCATCGTTGTGTACTTGTTGTCGGGACCTTAAATTGCAGCAAATCTGCAAATAAGATTAATAAGAAAGAGATGAAAATATATTAGCGACTATTCAAAAACCAGTAGAAGCAAAAGAAAAAAACGGTTAAAGAATTCTCGCACCTTACCCCCTTGCTTTTAAACGTATTTCAACCGACGTAATGATTATTATGTGTTGAGGAGTTATCCTTAGAACTCGCGGACGGAACATGGGGGTCGCGCAACTATCCCCCAGCAAGCAAATTTCAGTAGTTTGGAACTACGCGGCAACGTTATGACGCAAATTGAAGATGAGTGGACTAATGGACTCACGTAACCTACCCCATAGACCCACACAAAAAGGTGCCAAATATGAGATAACCTGACAAAAGGTTTACTCCATTGCATACAAGTATACTTCAGTTGGCCGCTTCACACGTGGGAGATAGTAACTGTTACTGCCACTACATTGTTTGAAAATACAGAATTCACTTTAGTCAGCGTGATCAAGTGAAGATAACTCAACCTCCGGCTCTAATTGCAGCTACGCACCACCCTGCAGCGCGGCATGCCCTTGTATCCGTTGCTGCCGCCAAAGTGTGCCATGGCACGCCGGGCCGTGGGGCTGTGCCCCGGGTGGGAGGGTGGGCGCGGCTGGGGCGTTGCCTTGTGTCCCACCCCCCGCGCCGATGCGGCTCGGCTGAAGCGGGCCGCTCGTTCGCGCTGCAGCTCCGCCTCCTTGCTCAGCTCGGTGCACCTCAGCGCCAGCGCGTCCCGCTCCCGCAGAAGCTGTGCGTGCTTTGCCTGCGGCGCGGTGCAGGGCAATAACACGCGTGAGCGGCGCTGTGGACAGACAAAGCCATACCCCACAGCTGATACCCTTTGGGTCCGCTATAACTTTTGGCTCTTGACCCCCCCCCCCCCTCCCCCGCCCCCACACTGAGAGGAAAATCTACGCCGTCTATCCGGAATATATCAGAATGTACCACGAGCACATAACGGATATGCGGCTCGATGCTACAAAACAAGTTTTCAATAGTTTTGTGACCGCAACACCATTAAATTACACAGCTCCTCTTTTTATATAAAAATATATGTAACTGTATCGTTCTACTTTCTTATATGCTACTTTTACTTACTAACACACTAATCGTTATAATATATGTAGTTATGTATAGTAAACTATGAAATGATCCAAGGCGGTCTTACTGCATGGTACCGCCTCGCCACCTGGAGCGACATATAGCAAGCGCTCCATCTGCGGTGCGCTCACCTGGTACGCCGCCTCGAACTCCGCGGTGAGCTCCCGCTCCACGTGCCCCCGGATGGCCACCATTGCCGTGTTCACCGCGTGCTGCACGTCGTCCTCGTACACTGCCACCTTGGCGCTCAGCGCCTCCGCCTCGCGCGTCCGGCTGCGCAGCTTGGCGGTGAGCTGCCGCACCAGTCCGGCCAGCCGGTCTACCTCCGCCGCCGTCCGCAGTTGCTGCCGGTGCAGGAGCTCGTTCTGCCAGAGCACCTGAGCCGTGCAGACTCCCGCAGCTCAGTGGGCCAGCACCGCGACGGTACCATGACGGAATTTCCCACAATCCAACACCGCAGAATCGTGGATCGTGGGTAACTGAACGCGGTATATGAAAATGCGTCCTACTACTATGCGCACCATGGGCTAACTTCAGGCTGCCCACTCAACAACAGCAGGAATGCCGCTGCGCACCTGCGCCACCCCCCCCCCCCCCTCCCAATGCTGTGGCACATGTCAATCGTAATGCAAGGCAACATACCCGCCCGCATGATGACTAGGTTACGACTGCGTGGATCCCCACTCTGCCCACAGAGGCACCCGGAGGTTGCGTGAAGTGGCCTCTCACGGCAGATACCCATTCTGACCCCCCCCCCCCCCCCTCGCCCCATCCCCCCACCCATCCACAATGAGCGTGTTCAGAGCGGTATCAACGAGGAAAATTGTCGAAACATAAGAGGGCATATAATAGTGTGAAAAAAGCCACGTTCTGAATTAGCTCCGCCCCGCCCTATGTCTCCCCCCCCCCCCCCCCCCCCCGCCCTCTTGCGCTTACCCCATCAATGTGCGGATTTAAGGTGCGAGCGGCCTTGGTGCACCCCACGCCATCCCTCCATCTGCGCCCTCGTCCCCCCCGCTCTCGTCCGCCCACGGGGTACCTCCGAGGATAAGAGTACAGAAGACATTGTGCATGCTCCGCCCAATGCGCGTCCGATCCGCCAGTGTCCCCCGCCCTCGTGCTGTTCTCGCTCGCCGTCGCCAACTCCCGCCAACGCCGCACCTTGTCCGCCTCGTCCTCCGCCGCTCGCAAGTGCTGCAGCACAAACTCGCCAGCCTCCGCCTCCGCCGCCTTCCTGGCCCTGTGCACCATCGGAACGATATTCTGCACGGCGGAGTGCAAGTTGTTGGCGCGGCGGGTGACCGCGTCCCCGCTGCCATCGGCCGGATGGGCGGCGCTCCAGCGCTGTGCGGATGGCGCCGGGCCCGACACCGTCACGCTGCGGGCGCGGCGGGGCGAAGCCACCGCGGCGGCGGTAGCGCCGTACATCGATCCCGGTGCGAATTGGCTGGGTGAAGAGCTGACAAGGCAGCTCCAGCTCTGCGGCAGCGCCCTACGGTATCGGCGTGAGGATTTCCGCGCCGCGCTCGAGCGGTGTGCTTGCCGCATGCGCGCTATTTAGGAACGGCAACGCGCAGCGTGCCGTCCGTATCACATCAGCAGTCGCGCGCAGTGATAAGCAGCACTATTCCGCGGGGCAGTTCAGCGCGAGTAAGAGCGACGCAATCTAATATCGATCCTTACTTACGACCATTAAAATAGTAAAAAACAATATGATAAGGATTATACATGTACGGGTAGCAGCTACCTTACCTTTACTACTGGCACCCTAGCTACCTAGTACACAGGGACAGTATACAGGGACAGCGCTACCCGTACCTTGTCGTGGCGCGCTCGTCCCGCGCGCGTGAAAAGACGAATAAGCGCATTTACGGAAATATGAATAAACGTGTCTTCTCACTGCCACAGAGGCATTTATTATTGAGCCGGACACTGAACCGCGCGGTGCGCGCCAATGTACCTTGGTCCTCGCTCTCCTTGCGCCCCTCGCGGGGCGCGTATAACCTAGCGTCCTACCCGCACAGCTAGGGCTTACCCGCCCAGCCGCGCGGTGCAACGATATCGCGGTGCAACGATATATCGTTTCAAATATTTTAAATAAAATACCTTTAGCGACATTGACATTTTGCGCGGTCGCCGGGCGAGAGGTAGGAGTTCAAATCCAGAGCAGAAAATAAGATCGCGCTCGCGCTGATATTCCATTATTTTAAACGGCCGTCCTCTGCCCTCGGCCGCCCTCTTCTAGTGCTGCCACACTCGGCGATAGTCCGCACGATGCTACCGGCGACTACAGCAGGCACCAAGGGGTCGCATCAAGGACGCATCAGACGGTATAGGCGGATAACAAAGGTCCCAAAGGGGTCGAATGGTGTGCATAAGATGTTGTTGGCGAATCTTATATCACGCACACCCTTGGCGAGCGTCACCCGGCGACATGTCGCGTCACCGTCGGGAGGAGAGCCAAGCGAGGCTCCCCCGCCCGACGAGCTTCAAGAACCGCCCTTGCCCAGCGAGCGGCATGAGGCTCACACCCCGAAGCCCTTATCGGATCGGATGCTGCCTCATGACCATCGGCTTTTGCGTGTCTCTCCCGATGGCCGCGAGACCCACTTTGCTACAAAGACTTTGTCATTGTGGGTTATATTTCAGATTCGTGAAGTTCTCTCGCAATGCGGGCGGTATAATGCTCGGTTGGTGCGGCTCCGCTAGGAGTTGTGACGAATCTCCAAACCGGAGAGCATGCTTCCCGGACGCGGACTGGTCAGGTTGCACTGTGGCGGAGGTCAAGGGAACAGGTACGGTAGTATTTTATCACCCACGGTCGTTCATACAAGTATGTCATGAACCCCGGACAATATGTCCCGACCGCACAGTGTTAGTCACGCTATATCGCGTCAACGATAAATCGTTACAAGTTCGGTAGCTTTTTATCACCCAATCGTTATTACGAGTATGTCACCAACCCGTACAGACGTCACGCTATATCGGGTCAACGTGACATCGTTACAAGTCGTGAACGCCGGAAAGTATGTCCCAACAGTATTAGAAACGTTATATCGTGTCAACGTTAAATCGTTGCAGGTGCGGTAGTGGTAATTATTTATCACCCACGGTCGTTCGTACAAGTATGTCGCGTTGTTATCATCAACCCCGGACAATATGTCCCGACCGCACAGTATTAGTCACGCTATATTGTGTCAACAATAAATCGTTACAAGTGCGGTATAGCTTTTTATTACCCACCATGATCGTTCATACGCGTATGTCACCAATCCGGACAATAGTCAGCACGCTATATCGGGTCAACGTGACATCGTTACAAGTCGTGAACGCCGGACATTATGTCCCGGGCGACAGTAACGATATGCCGTGTCAACGATAAATCGTTACAGTTGATGTAGTATTTTATCATCCACGGTCGTTCATACAAGTTAGTATATGTCGATGTTATCATCGACCCTGGACAGAAAGTCCCGACCGCAAAGCGTTAGTCACGCTATATCGTGTCAACGAGAAATCGTTACAGATGATGTAGCTTTTAGCACCCACGATCGTACATACGAGTATGTCACCAGCCCGGGCAGTAGTCACGATACATCGGGTCAACGTGACATCGTTACAAGTCGTGAACGCCGGACATGTCCCGACAGTACTAGTAACGATATATCGTGTCAACGATATTTCGTTACAAGGGCGGTAGTGTATGTTATCACCCGCGATCGTTCATACGAGTTTGGCCGTGTTATCGTGCTATCATCAACCCCGGACAGTGTTAGTAACGATATATTGTATCAACGATCTGTCGTTACAAGTGCGGTAGTAAGTTACTTATCACCCACGTTCATACAAATATTGCATCGATCATCAACGCCGGGCATTGTGCCCCTAGCGCACAAGAGTGTAGGTAACGATGTATTATGTCAACGTTAAATCGATACAAGTGGCATGTTGTATATAGGGTGATGGAGGCATCGGCGGCAGCGGAGGAGGAGGAGGAGGAGACGGAAGAGGAGGCATCTGAGGCATCGGCGGCGGCTGCGGAGGAGGCGGAGGTAGAGGAGGAGGCTGAGGTAGAGGAGGAGGAGGAGGAGGAGGAGGAGGAGGAGGAGAAGCATGCCGACGGGAGGGGGGGGGTGTACTACGGCTGTGAACAAAAGAGACACATGTGGGCATATTCGCATGCACCGTAGCAGTTGATACCAGCATTATTGTAATTCAGTACCCACCTACTAGCTTTGCAAGGATCTGCGTGTCGTAGACCTGTGCGTTAGTGATAGTTGGGAGGGCCGGGGGGGGGGGGGGGGGGGGGGGGGGCGAGACGGCATGCCTCGTGTCAGCGCGGAAGTAAGCAGAGTATCAAAGCTGTGTGCACCTATTTATACTTAATGTGCACATACTGGGTCAAATTGTAATCATGTTTTATCGTTGCAACGAATACTCGTGTAAGGCCGCTGGTGAAAGCCGGAATCTGAAGCGGGCGAGTCTAAAACGAGATGGATTTGACACGTGCATGAGTGCAATGTAATAACGGCGGTGGGAAATCATCCAGAGCAGTGTTGAGGTAGCATGTAGAGTGGCATTGTTGATATCCACCTGAAGATGCAACACATGTAATTCTGCCCGCAGCTCGCTGTCCGCTCCCCGTTGCCCGCCGCCCGCTGCCCGCTGCCTTCTCGCTCACATGCTGCCGTACCTGCGCAAACACGACTAATCGTGTTCACGATTACTCGTGTTTATCTTGCTCGCTTGCCCTAAAGCCAGCCTATTTTCACCCATGCGCACGATGTGTTGGACTATCACTATTGTGCGCTTCGGGCATCCCGCTTTCAATCCGGGGCTGATGAGGTTGATGAAAACGCGCAAGTCTTGGAAACCCTAAAGCCTACGGTGACAAGAAAACAACTATCTCACATGCTGCATGTGACGATTTAACGTTGACACCACAAATCGTTCCTAAGATTGTGTTGCGACGATATACCGTTGCGCCGATGATAGATGGTGTTTATTACGCCGAAAAAATACTGCAACGAATAATCGTGTCAACGATACGTCGTTCACTCGTTCACACAGGTCATATAAATCTTGCGCTCTGGCTCCAAAACCATGTAGTTATCGTGATGCGCCGCGGCGGGGTGTCGCGTGCATGTGGCGCAGAAGGCGGAGTTTGACGAACTGGATTGATGGGTGGGTGGGGGGGGGGGGGGAGTGGGGGTGTGATGAACCGGCTTCAGGGGGGTACGTTGGAGTGACATACTCAGCAGGTTGGGCGGCGTATGTCGGAAAATGTGCGATAGTATACGCAATGCGCTATTGCGGTGATTACCAAATTTAGGGTGCCCACGCGAAATATATGACATAAGCATTATTGTCTCCCAAAATGGCGAAAGAATCGCAACATTGTATGTGCATTGACGACACCTTGCAACCCCGACGCCATTCTGGTAGATAATGTATGACGCCGGGTACGGCTCACTGTCGTTTAATGGTATTACACACTGTGTGATTATTACCACATGTGCCCATGTGAAACCGGCGTCATGCATTACCTCCCAAAATGGCGTACGAATCGTAACACTGTATGTGCAATGACGACACCTTGCAACCCCCGCGTTATTTTGGGAGATAATGTGTGAAGCCAGGTACGGCTGTCAATTTATGGTATTACACACCGTGTGACTAATACCACATGTAGTGGCCATGTGAAACCGGCGTCATGCATTATCCCCCAAAACGGCGGACGAATCGTAGCATTGTATGTGCAATGACGACACCTTGCAACCCCGGGGATATTTTGGGAGGTAATGCATGACGCCGGTTTCACGTGGCCACATGTGGTAATAATCACACGGTGTGTAATACCATAAATTGACAGCCGTACCCGGCTTCACACATTATCTCCCAAAATAACGCGGGGGTTGCAAGGTGTCGTCATTGCACATACAGTGTTACGATTCTTATGCCATTTTGGGAGGTAATGCATGACGCCGGTTTCACACGGGCACATGTGATAATAGTCACACGGTGTGTAATACCATATATATATTGACAGCCGTACCCGACGTCACACATTATCTACCAGAATGGCGTCGGGGTTGCAAGGTGTCGTCAATGCACATACAATGTTGCGATTCCCTCGCCATTTTGGGAGACAATAATGCTTATGTCATATATTTTCGCGTGGGCACCCTAAATTTGGTAATCACCGCGATAGCGCATTGCGTATACTATCGCACATCTTCCGAGATACGCCGCCCATCCTGAGTATGTCACTCCAACGTACTCCCATGGAGTCGGTTCATCACACATCCCCCCCATCCCCCCCACCACCACCACCCATCAATCCGGTCCGTCAAACTCCGCCTTCTGCGCCGCATGCACGCGACACCCCGCCGCGGCGCATCACAATAACTACATGGTTTCGGAGCCAGAGCGCAAAACTTACATGACCTGTATGGACGACGTATCGTGCCACACGATTATTCGTTGCAGTATTTTTTCGGCGTAATAAACACCATCTATCATCGGCGCAACGGTATATCGTCGCAACACAATCTTCGTAACGAGTTGTGGCGTCAAGGGTAAATCGTTACATGTGAGATAGTTGTTTTCTTGTCACCGTAGGCTTTAGGGTTTCCAAGACTTGCGCGTTTTCATCAACTTCATCAGCCCCGGATTGAAAGCGGGATGCCCGAAGCGCACAATAGTGATAGTCCAACACATCGTGCGCATGGGTGAAAATAGGCTGGCGTTAGGGCAAGCAAGATAAACACGAGTAATCGTGAACACGATTAGTCGTGTTTGCGCAGGTACGGCAGCATGTGAGCGAGAAGGCAGCGGGCAGCCGGCGGCGGGCAACGGGGAGCGGACAGCGAGCTGCGGGCAGAATTACATGTGTTGCATCTTCAGATTGATATCAACAATGTCACTCTACATGCTACCTCAACCCTGCTCTGGATGATTTCCCACCGCCGTTATTACATTGCACTCATGCACGTGTCAAATCCATCTCGTTTTAGACTCGCCCGCTTCAGATTCCGGCTTTCACCAGCGGCCTTGCACGAGTATTCGTTGCAACGATAAAACGTGATTACAATTTGACCCAGTATGTGCACATTAAGTATAAATAGGTGCACACAGCTTTGATACTCTGCTTACTTCCGCGCTGACATGAGGCATGCCGTCTGCCCCCCCCCCCCACCCCCCCCCCCCCTCCCAACTATCACCTAACGCACCAGTCTACGACACGCAGATCCTTGCAAAGCTAGTAGGTGGGTACTGAATTACAATAATGCTGGTATCAACTGCTACGGTGCATGCGAATATGCCCATATTTGTCTCTGTTGTTCACATCTGTAGTACACCCCCCCCCCTCCCGTCGGCATGCTTCTCCTCCTCCGCCTCCTCCTCTACCTCCGCCTCCTCCGCAGCCGCCGCCGATGCCTCCATCCATCACCTTGTATACAACATGCCACTTGTGTCGATTTAACGTTGACATAATACATCGTTACCTACACTCTTGTGCGCTAGGGACACAATGTCCGGCGTTGATAATGGAATACTTGTATGACGTGGGTGATAAGTAACTTACTACTGTACTTGTAACGACAGATCGTTGATACATTATATCGTTACTAACACTGTCGTCCGGGGTTGATGATAGCACGATAACACGGCCATACTCGTATGAATGGTCGCGAGTGATAAAATACACTACCGCCCTTGTAACGAAATATCGTTGACACGATATATCGTTACTAGTACTGTCGGGACATGTCCGGCGTTCACGACTTGTAACGATGTCACGTTGACCCGATGTATCGTGACTACTGCCCGGGCTGGTGACATACTCGTATGAACGATCGTGGGTGCTAAAAGCTACATCATCTGTAACGATTTATCGTTGGCACGATATAGCGTGACTAACGCTTTGCGGTCGGGACTTTCTGTCCAGGGTTGATGATAACATCGACATATACTAACTTGTATGAACGACCGTGGATGATAAAATACTACATCACCTGTAACGATTTATCGTTGACACGGCATATCGTTACTGTCGCCCGGGACATAATGTCCGGCGTTCACGACTTGTAACGATGTCACGTTGACCCGATATAGCGTGCTGACTATTGTCCGGATTGGTGACATACTCGTATGAACGATCATGGTGGGTAATAAAAAGCTATACCGCACTTGTAACGATTTATCGTTGACACAATATAGCGTGACTAATACTGTGCGGTCCGGACATATTGTCCGGGGTTGATGATAACAACGCGACATACTTGTATGATCAACGACCATGGGTGATAAGCTAATTACTACTACCGCACTTGCAACGATTTAACGTTGACACGATATATATCGTTATGTTTACTAATATGGTCCTGACATAATGTCCGCTGTTCACGACTTGTAACGATGTCACGTTGACCCGACATAGCGTGACTTCTGCCCGGGTTGGTGACATACTCGTAATAACGATTGTGGGTGTTGAAATATGGGCGTGAGGGAAAAGAACGACTGTCTCTTACAACGGGTCGCGCCCTGCCTTTATACTCCGCACGCCATGGTGCGCACGCCAGCCATTAGCGCATCCGCCACCTTGCGCCATCGCGCGCTGACTGTATTCTCCAGTACTTAACGCATATATGCGAGCCTAAGTATTGGCATTATCTATGTCCGTACAATACAGTATCCGCTGCTGCATCGGCCGATATCCTGCAGTATATTCTGCATCGGCCGATATCCTGCAGTATATTCTAGTACTGCATGGCGCCCACCATTGATACTCAGCAGTACCGGAATCTTGATTGTGCTCGCACGGGCGTCCTCGTACTCGAAGATGTACAGCCGCTCCGCGATGTACGTCTGCTGCCGGAGATGTACTCGCGTCCTCGTACTCGTAGCCGTACGATCGCTCCGCCGTCTACAGATACTGCTGAGAGTGTGCAGGCGTCAAGGCTCCAGACAGCCGGTCATACGCCTGCAAGACTGGTATCAAACAACACCCCCACTCGCCATGCAGTCATCACGCGCCCAACATCTGCATGGCGAACTCCGCGTGCTTCAGCCTTCCCAGAGCCTTGGTGAGTGCATCCGCAACCATCTGTGCAGTCGGGCAGTACTCAATTGCCACCTCCCCGCTGAGCACCTTCTCCCGTGTGAAGTGGTACTTGATGGCGATGTGCTTGCTGCGACCATGGGTCATGGGGTTGCGCGTCAGCGCAATGCAGCTCTGGTTGTCCTCGAAGATCACTGTGGCCTCGGACTGAGCACAACACAGCTCGCGCAGCAGCTCGCGCAAGAACAGCGCCTCGCACACAGCAGCACACAACGCCATGTACTCCGCCTCCGCCGTTGACAGCGCCACAGTGGCCTGCAGCTGCGACTTCCAACTCACTGCAGCTCCACAAAGCATGAAGACGAAGCCAGTGGTGGAGCGTCGTGACACCACGTCTCCAGCCCAGTCGGCGTCGCAGTACCCGTGCAGTAGGCCGTCAGCCTTGCCCCCACTGAAGGTCAGCCCCAGGGTTTTGGTACCCTTCAGGTATCGCAGGACTCGCTTGGCAGCCTGCCAGTGGCGCTCTTCAGGCTTGGCCATCACCCTGCACAACTTGCTCACGGCTTCGGCAATGTCGGGGCGGGTAGCCACCATCGCGTACAGCAGGCTGCCCACAAGGGCCTGATATGGCATCTCAGCAGCCAACGGCTTGTTGCTACCGGGGACATCGGCACCAACCTCCGCTGGGGTGCTCACAGCGTAAGCGTCAGCAAGGTTGAACTTGTGCACCATGTCATCAATGTACTTGGCCTGATGCACCTTCAGCGTCGCATTGTCCCAGTCTCGCTCCACCGCCATGCCTAGCGCCCAGGCACAGACGCCCAAGTCCTTGATGTCAAAGCGGGCGCCTAATGCCGTCTTGAAATCCGCGGCCCATACTGCGTCCTTGAAGGCAAAGATCATGTCGTCCACGTACACCACCAGGATGCAGATCAACTGCCCACCCTGCCAGTAGACGTACGCGCCAGGGTCGGACTTGAGCTGCTGAAACCCGTAGCACACCAAGAACTTATGCAAGGTGTTGTGCCAATTTCGGGGTGATTGCTTCAGCCCGTACAGGCTCTTCAACAAGCGCAAGACCATGGGCCGCCCTCTCGCATCGTACTGCTCATAGCCAGGCGGCGGCCTCATGTAGATCTCCTCCTCCACTGGAGCATACAGGAACGCCGTGTCGACATCAACCTGATGGATATTCCAACCGTATTGTACTGCAATCGCAAACAGCACTCGGATAGTGGTGAACTTCACGGTCGGTGCAAAAGTCTCTGCATAGTCGATGCCATGTCGTTGACGGCAGCCTTGGACAACCAGTCGGGCCTTGAAGCGCGCGATACTGCCATCAGCGTTGTATTTGACCTTGAATACCCATTTGCTGGGAATGGCTGTTCGCTCCTCTGGTAACTCGCACACCACCCACGTGCCCTGCTTCTCCAACGAGTTGAATTCTGACTCTACGGCTTGCGCCCATTGCTCCTTGAACGGTCCGGACAGGGCCTGCTTGAGCGTGATGGGCTCATCGACACCCTGTGTCACTGCCGCGAATGCGGCGGCCATCATAGCTGCAGCGTCGTCGTTGGGGTTTTCCGGATGCACGACCCACCATTGCCCAGGAGCTCGGCGAGAACGAGCAGGGTAGGGGTCCCTCTCAGCACGCTGGACTAAAGGTTCCTCTTGCCCGCCATCGTCGGTTCCCTCGTTCGTCTCCACTGGGTCAGCTCCAGCGTGGGTTGCTGCGGTCCAAGTTCCAGTTCCTCCGCAGTCAGTGGCTCCTCCTCAATCTCAAGCTCCTCCTCAACGTCGTCCGTTTCATCCACGACACGCTGGTGAGCCTCGGTTATCTCTTGCAGCCGTGATGCGTCGGACGTGCTGCCAACCCCGCTGTTATCGAGAAGTGCCTGGTATTGGGGGAACATCTCAAGGCTTGCAGCAGCATCGCCCCCACTGCCCCCCTTGCTGCTGGAAGCCGCATCACGCCAACCCTCATCGAAAATCACATTCCGACTTGCAACCACCCCGGCGAGTAGCTGGTTCCACACTAAGTAGGTGTGAGATTCCTGCCCATAACCAACGAAGACCCCGCGAAAGGCCTTGGCGTCAAGCTTCCGCCTATTCCCGGCATCCACGTGCACATACGCTGGACAGCCGAACACCCGCAAACCCAGCCACATCTGGGGTCTTGCCAGTGTGACGCCGGTAGGGAACAGAACCGACACCCCGACTGTAGACATTGTTGCGGATGTGCATCGCGGCACAGAAGGCCAGCGCCCAGAACTCACGACCCAGGCCAGCATGTAGCAGCATAGCCACCGTCATCTCGGACAGAGTAAGCCACATACGCTCCTGCAGACCATTCTGCCATTGGCAGTATGGCGCAGAAAACTCAGGAACGAAGTGCAGGCCATCGCATGCAGATCGAAAATCCGCACTCTGGAAGACTGAGTCGTTGTCCAATCTCAGGCGAGCTGTACTCTTGTCGTATCCGAATCGGGGATGCACGCGCCTGATAGCTCGCACCACCAACAGCAGAGCCCTCGGAGCCTCATCCTTGGACTTCATGAACACCACCCAGCCGTATGCCGAGTAGTAGTCAGTCATCCCAAACACGTAACGGAACCCGCCAATGGACGTCACACCACTGGCCCCCAGATGTCAGCTCCAAACTTCTGCAGTGGCCCAGTAGGACGCTTTGACGCAATGCGCGACCGCGGCTGTTCGTGAGACTTCGCCAACGCGCAACAGTCACAAAACGGCAGTATCTCATCCTTCGCGAACGTGATCCCCGAGACGCTCTCCGCAAGCAAACGATCCATGCCTGCAGCATGCAGATGGCCAAGACGTCTGTGCCACAGCAACTTTGACAACTTCCCACAAGCTTGCAGCGCAACAACATCCGCAGGGCTGGGCGCACGCCCGCTCCGTAGTATTCTGCTGCGGAAAGCGTACAAGTTGCTTCCCCGGAGCGCGCCCGATAGGGACCGTCATATCACGGCCAGCAGAGCGCAAGACCATGGAGTCCCCGTTGGCCGTGTAATGAAACGAAGCGCCACGCTCCTGCCGCCAACCGCTGGCTAAAACAACCTGCGGTAGCCATGCTTTGTTTTGGCCCGGCAAGTCCGGGACATGCAGAACCCCACGAAGCACACTGCGGTACTTCGCCGCCATCGGCTCGAAACAACCATCCAGACCGTCCCCGGCCCACCGACCAGACAGCAAATACCCCCCACCTCAACCGGTGGTTGCAATGCTGCTCATACTTCCACCAAGAAGCTGTCAGAGTACAGCCTACCATATGCGGATATGCCCCTACGGGCTGGTCCTTGCACCCACATGTCCCGGGTAGCTTTCCCGAGGGATCATTCCATCCTCATGGCCCCCAGCATGCACGCCCCTCGTGCATCGGACAGAGCATACACTAATCGCAAGAGCAACCGCATCAAAGCAAGTAGGCCGGAATCAGACTTGGTTACAAACACGGGCAGAGCCGCCCATCCCACCAGAGGCACTACCCGCCTCATCATCAGACATGTCCCGAAGCAGTCAGACGAGCCCAGACAGCGATATGATCTACACTCCATGTTGTGGGCTGTCCAGGTCATGCTCAGCGCTCATTCGCCTGAGCAACAGCACCAGCAGCCTCAGCCGGCCGCACATCCTCCTCGGACTCATACCTCCCCTCCGAAGAGGTCATACAGCAGGGGTGCCCGGTTCCGGCGCCCAATCATCCCACTCGTCATCCAGCAGGGAACAAGCGCAACGCGCTTTGCAGGTGGGGTGTTACCGGCATTCTCAGCCATGAAAGCAACATGCTCCTCCTCCTCATCAGCAACAAAGGCCGCCGGTGCCGGGTCCGCAGCAGCTTGACGCCTGTTGCCTCTTGGGCGCTGCGGGCAGTCCCGCTTGAAGTGAGGCCCACCGCACTGCCAGCATCCACCGCGCAGAGGGGCACCAAGGCGGCGAGGTCCAGATCCATCGCCTGTGGCCAGATGGGCGGAGCGCTTGGTGCCACCACTGGCTATGTAGCCCTCCGCAGATGGCTCCGATGCATGGTTCTTCTCAATACGCTTGGAGTAGTTCTGCGCCAGCTTGAGGCAGTCACCCTCCCAGGTGATGGCGCGGCCCTCATGCTCCGCGGTCACCTGCAGGATACCGATGATGGGCTCGTACTCGGGACGGAGGCCAGCCAGGAACTGAGTCACAACTTGGTTATGTGATGGAGCTTCAACATCCTCATGCTCCTCAGCCTCAGCCACCAAGTCCAAGAAGGCGTTGTCCAGGCGATGGTAGTATGCCTCCGCAGTCTCGGTGCGCTGTTGACCGGATTGGAGCACCGCATACATGTCGGAGATCCTGCCAAGATGGCCTCCCTCAAAGCGGGTGCGCAGAGCTGCCCAGGCTTGGCCTCCAGAGGTAGCATTGTCATTCAGGTGCCGACGGATGACATCCAGGAGCTCCTCGGGGAGCAGCGCAGTCAGGGTTGCATACAGCTTGAAGTGCTGATCAGATGAGGCATGCTCACTCATCATCATGGCCTGCTTCATGCCAGTGGCGTTGCAATAGGCCTCCATCTGGTGCCTCCAGCGGCGCCACCCCTTGGTCTGACCAGAGAAAACGGGCGGCAACGGAATGCGCGGCGCGCGGGCGGACACTCCTTCCGGCATGATGATCACAGTGATGGAAATCAACTGCAGAGCGGGACAGAGGCCAAGTCAGCGGTCTGGTCCTCACAGGGCCAAAAGCCCCCACCACTGCTTGCCGCAGTGGCAACTTTCTCCCACCAGAGATGGTCAACAGGGAGAAACTCGGTCAAAATTTCGAAATTGGGGAGAGAAAACAACCGGAGCCGCACAATCTTTTAATTACCGGCCGCGATTAATCAACAAACAACCGCGGCCCTGCGGAAATCAAATTA